>JANDKE010000969.1:0-18079 GCA_027627275.1 Coprinellus aureogranulatus | reverse complement strand
TGGAGAGAGTCTGCGACCCGAGGATGGGCAACACAGTCAAATCTCCGTCACCGTGGCAGCAGCAGTTCGAAACTGCTCAGGCAGCCATACCCGAAGGAACTAGCAGTGGAACGTCAGCAAATTCGTCTCAGGTTGGTCGCCGGCTTTTATTTGTGAGATACAGTTCTAACAAATAGAATGGCTAGCAGCCTGCTTTGGAGGTTGACCCAGACCCCGCCGTCTTGTCGTCGCCTTCAGGCTATCCAACTTCCGATGTCCAAATGGATGACGGTTTCCACCCAGCCATTGACCCCGCCTCGGACGATATGGCTCTTGAACCATCCGAGGCGGCAGCGCCTGGACCGGAACAGCCCCGCATACCTCCAATCAGGATCCGCATTCCGCAATGGGTGCGAGACCGTTTGCCAGAGCAGGTACCCACCCTCGATTCACCAACATCAGCAGCTCCTGCTGGCCCGACTGGCGTGCAGCGCGTCATCCTCCATGTACGAGACCGCCTCACCACGGCCAAATCCTCCATTGGTCTCTGGAGGGAGTATCTCCACCGACCAACCTTCAATCCGGACTCGTTTGTCCCCAAGTCCGACTTGGCAAATTCAGCAGCTGCAAGTACAGACCTCTGCAGAGGTACAGACGAGGCTGAGGGGCAGAGCGAGGCTCCGCAGCTGCATCAGAACTTTGCTTGGAGCTCACTGCTAGAGTGGCAAGCAACCGGGAGCGATCTGAAATCGAACGGCGAGCTCAATCGTTTGAAGGACTACCTTTTGAACCCTCTCTTCAAGTTATCTGATCTCGTGGGCTTCAACGCCGAAAAAGCTGGCCGCCAAAGTGACAAGGCCGATGCGGAAACAAAGTCGCCGCTTCTCAATCATTTCCAGGAAACGTCAGTCCCTATTGAGGTGCCTTCCGGAAGCTCTGACATCCCATCACGCACTTTCAATATCCCTGGGCTCCATTACCGGCCTATTCTCGCTCTCCTCAGGGCAGCATTCGCCCATCCGCTCGCCGCTCAGTACCATTTCTCCCCCTACAAACTCTACCATACGTCGCCGCACGATGGGAAGGATCGGCGCATTCACTCTGAGGTCTATGACTCTGATGCGTTCATCGAAGAGCACGACCGTGTACAACGAGCAAAGAATCCGCCCGATGACCCTCATTGCGAACGGGAGAAGGTGGTGGCGGCTATCATGCTTTGGTCAGATTCGACGCACCTAGCCAATTTCGGAACGGCAAAACTATGGCCTATCTATATGTTTCTGGGGAATCTCTCCAAGTACGTCCGAGCTCTTCCCAACTCGGGTGCTTGTCAGCATGTGGCGTATATTCCTTCGCTCCCCGACTCGTTTCAAGATGAGTTGTCCCAATGGCATTCCAAGTTCGAAGTCAAGAGTCAACGAGCAGACCTCATGACCCACTGTCGACGTGAGCTGATGCACGGTGTCTGGAGGATACTCTTGTCCGATGAAGAGTTTCAGCATGCCTATAAGTATGGCATTGTTATCAGATGTATTGACGGAGTTGAACGACGCGTGTTCCCTCGAATATTTTCATACTCGGCGGATTACCCTGAAAAGCAAGTGTCCATTTCTATTCATCCCTAGGAAGAATCCTTAAGCTAACATCGATCATACAGGGTCCTTCTCGCCACCATCCGAGACAAAGGGACGTGTGGATGTCCACGGTGCCTTATTCCGAAGGACAAGTTCCAGTTTATGGGTCGTGTACGTGATCTCCATCTGCGTGTTACCCAGTCCAGAACCTTTCTTTGGGATCGCGTTGACACCGCAAGGTTCTTCATTTACAAACGGGGTCACGGTATTAAGAGTACACGCGTTGAAGACCTACTCAAGGAAACATCATCCGTTCCTACTGTGGTATGTTGACTGCATAGCTAGCGGTTGTGGCTCAAAGCTGACCAGTGTTCCAGAACGCATTTGTGGAAAACCTTGGGAGGGAGTTCCCACTCTCTCGGATGATGGTTCCGGACTTTATGCATGAGTTTGAGCTCGGCGTTTGGAAGCTTCTGTTTGCACACCTAATCCGCCTTCTGTATGCGGTTGTCCCTGACGGAAGCAAGGTATTAGAATTGGACTACAGGTATGCTTCTGACTCCACTCTAGAGCCTCATATATGTTCCCTGAACCAGGCGGTGCTAGATTTCGGCGGGTACCCAATTTCGGGACCAGCACCATCAGGAACTTCGCCAACAACACTTCTGAAATGAAGAAGCTGGCGGCCCGCGATTTCGAGGATATATTGCAGGTACGATCTGCGATGGGCCTCGATATCAGCGGATAGATTCACTAATCGTTGTATATTCTAGTGCTGCATCCCTGTCTTCGATGGACTCTTCGAAGATGAGAATGGCGACAACCGGAAAGTTCTGAAGCTCCTCTACCGAGCTGCGGAGTTCCACGCATTTGCGAAACTACGGCTTCACACTTCGGGGGTCGACGCCGGCGTCGATGGTACTTTACAGCATTTACAGGAAGTCACTTCCGAGTTTGGGAAGCTTATCCGCAAGTTCAAGGACGACTTTTCCAGGTACAAGACAGTTGAGCTACCGTCAGAGGCCAACAAGCGAGTCAGGAACAGTGCTGCTCGAAACAGCGGTCCCGGGATACCAGACGAGGCGCGCCAACAGGCAAATGCGAATTCCACGCGCCGTCAAAAGGTGCTCAATATATCTACCTATAAGTTTCACAGCCTCGCCGATTACCCCCTGTTCATTCGGCTTTTTGGAGGTAGTGATTCAATCTCGACACAGTCGGTGAGCGTTCCCCTCCTCCGATTGCGATGTTAAATGTTCATAGTATGGCAGGGTGAGCTGGAGCACAGGCTTGCTAAGCGTCTATACGGACGCACCAACAAGAGGTCTGTTACTGGGCAGATTGCAAAGCGTGTCCGACGCGTTGAGCGTGCACGCCTTGCATGCGAACGCCGGCTGAAGCAGCAAAAGGCTGGTCATGTTGTCCACCGGGAGAAGGGGAGGTTTAAGCGCCGTACAGCTCCTATTATCCAGCCGGCTTCTGACCCTGACAAGGAAGACAACGACGTTGAGGCCGAGCGCGAGTTCCACACGTACGTCTCGTGCAGCCAGAACGAGCCGATCAATCTCTTCGAACTCGTTAAATCGAACGCCGAAGACCCTGCATACCTTGTAAGTATGTGTTCACTGCATGGGGACTCTCTGACCAGGACTCCTTTAGAACTTCATCCCCAAGCTGCAGGGTCACCTGCTTGGCCGGCGCTTGAAGCGTAGGTTCGACGGCGATAACCACGACGACTTCACCCATGCGGACGTAAATACTGTCTCTATTCGCGGCCAGCGAATTTACAGAGTCGCAACATGCCAGGTAAATTACACAACATACGATAATCGGCGCGACTTCGACACTGTAAACTCTTCGACTCACCCAGACGTCATGGTGTACGCCCAGGACGACAATCGACAGCGAGAACGCTTCTGGTATGCTCGCGTACTCGGGATATACCATGCCAAGGTGTCCACAAGCCATCCATAAGCCGCTTCGCATGCCGTCGAGCGTATGCACTTCCTTTTTGTGAGGTGGTACGGCGCCGAGCCTGGTTGGCAGTCCGGATTTCGGAGGGCACAGCTGCCCAAAATCGGGTTCGTAAAACACGAACCTGGCTTTGATAACTTCGCTTTTGGCTTTCTCGACCCGGCGCAGGTTCTGCGGGGTTGCCACTTGATCCCTGTTTTCAGGGCTGGACTCACCAACGAGTTGCTACCCTATCCAAGCAAGATTGCAAGGCAGCTTGACCAAGAGTCCAAAACTGAAGATTGGGTGAATTTCTATGTGAACATGTAAGTCCTTGTTTGTTGCGACGTCTCCGTCACTACCTATTTACTCATAATTGGTTCATAGTTTCGTCGACCGTGACATGGTCATGCGGTTCTACGGTGGCGGCGTTGGCCATCACGACGAAATTGTGCAAGGAGGTGATGACGCAGTGCAGGGTGACGTCTACGAAGAGGATGAAGAGCCGGAACCCGAAGCTGGAAGGGCCGGATCGAGCATCTCCAGAGGCACTGTATTGGCAGCGGAGAGCCAAGTTGGTGAGCCACTGGAAGGTGATGTGGAAGAGGGAGTGGAGCAGGACAATGAAGAGGTGTCCGATACCGACGAAGATGTGGATGCGGGTTGGCGTAGCCAAGGGGAGGACATGGATGATGATGAGGAGACGGACGAGGACGACGACGGACACTACGCTTCTGATTAGGACAGTATGTATTGTACGGATATCCCAATGCTTAGACCATCTTACAACAACCATGCAACTAAGTCAGAAAATGTATTAAATCTTGGGAACGTATTGCTATCCATATACAATATAGTGGTTCTATCGGAACTACTGGGAATGGGCCCGCGATCTCATAGCCTGATCCTAAGCGCTCGCGACCCACTTGTGATTCTGCGCAACGGTGATGGCGAAGTCGCGAGTGATGCAAGCTCCTATGAGATCTTCCCTGATTCACTGATGCTTGTCATCGGCCATCTCGAAAAGAATCAACTGTTTTACACACACACCTCGTATTCGAAGTTTTTCTCCAGATGGCTGAACGAGGGCGACGGTGATAGGAAGTTCCATCTTGCTTATTGTCCTATATCCCTTCATCCTCGCATCTCCTGGATTGTCACCCACTTCAACCTTTATGTCCATCGAATCCAACAAGCACAACCGTACACGGAAGCGGGACCGGTTCCTCGGTTTATTCAAATGTCCCTCCTCTCAGCATAGCTTGAACACTTGCCAGACCTTAGGATCGAACGGTGCGCATCCATCTGTGGTACTGGAGAGCAGCGCTCATATCCAACACCACGGACAAGTTTGTAAGTCATGCCTCTCTCGGTTCACGCTCCAAGCCTCCACTCACTTCAGGCAATAGTCAACACCACGAACACGGGAAATGGCCCTGTCAACAACGTGGGGCATATTGAGAACGCAATATTCCAGCTGAGAGACAGTGGTGCGTTGCCTCGTCATCGTAACATTTCTCATCCTAATCTCTGACCAGGTCCGGAAGCGCTATTATGGAGTAGCCTGCCGAAACAGCGAGATACGAGCGCCCAGCACAACGAGTACATGGAGGGCAGTCGGGATGAAGATGTGCGAGCAATTCTACGATGGGTCGACAGCGCCCCTCCCGGCGAATTGGTTTTGTGGATCCAGGGCGCGGCTGGTGTCGGGAAGTCCACCCTCGCTCGCCATCTCACCCATCTCTTCCGAGCAGATCACCGGTTGGCTGCGTCTGTCTCCCTTAGTGCACTTCCGAGTGACGCTCGTGGTCCAGAGAGCGTCATCAAGATTATTGCCCACGAGATGGGGACTATCCACCCTGCCATCATCCCCCTGATTATTTCCGCGATCAGCGCTTGCCATGGAGCTCCAATACAAGAAAACATCGAGAAGTATCTGCGAGACCCGGTACGCTACCTGCAGCGCCCATGCTCGCTGGTGTTTATTCTGGACGCGATCGACGAGTGGGAGTACTACGAACTTCTCATGAAGGAGCTGCCGTGGATCGCCACATCCTCCTCGACACTGAAATTCATCCTTCTTGGGCGATCTAATCCTCAAACACGCGGTTTCGAGGATGCTTGGTTGCGTCCCTACCAATTGGCTCCCGTTTCAAGCACTACCATGGAGCGCTACTTCATCAAGGAGCTTGGTGAAGTGAAGTGGGACCTCGGCCGGATGCCCACCCAAAATCAAATTACTAGACTCGTCGACCTTGCCAACGGCCTGTTCGTATGGGCTATGGTTGTGTGCTCGCTCCTGAAGAAGAGGTTGAGTCGCTCGTCGCCCAGCGAGACACTAGAGGCGATCCTATGCTCACGCCGAAGCGTCGGGGCAGAAGGATTCAGAGGCTTGGCCAGTCTGTATCATCAAGCCATTCTTTGGCTTTTCCCTGAGCCCGGTGACCAGGATCTCCTACGACAGTACCTTGGAACCACTCTTGTTCTACAGGAAGCCCTTCCGCTCGATGCGTTTTCGTCCCTCGCCAAGCTGCCCACCCACGTAATCCAGAGCGTCAAATTACAGCTCGTGGCATTGCAAATTCGCTACCCAGTGGGCGACACTCACCAGACCCACCCCGCCAGTGCAACACTCCACCTTTCCTTTCGAGAGTATCTTCTGGGCTCTTCGACACCGCCGGGCATCAGTTTTTCTATCCCCGAGTTCGAATACCACTCTCTACTCGCAGAAACCTGCCTTCTCGAATTGCGCGACTTTCTCCCGAAGGCCCACCAGCTCAGCGCTAGCCACCTGACGGCACGACAAAATTATGCGGTTAAACACATGCCGACGCATGTACACCAAGGAACCCCTTCTGTCGAATCCGATTCTGATGTCAGTTGCAAGAAGCAGACAACGCACTTTTCCCTTCTCCAGGATATCGCCATCCCATCGCTCATCCAGTGGAGGTCGCTCTTCGTTGATCTGGTTCAACCCGGCCTCTCAACGGAGGGTATCCAGGACCCTGGAAAATCCAGGGGGGAGGTTATGGCAGAGGCTGCACCAAGATTGGAAGAAGGGGACGTGGCCACCCTCCGCATCCGTATCTCTTGCTTAGAGGTAGCCGTGCGACTCGAGCCTCCAAACCCACATACCTGGCTCGACCTCGGGTGGGCATATAACACTCTTGCAAAGTTCACGCAATCGAAAGATACATTCGATCAAGCTGTACAAGCTCATCAAAATGCTCTGAAGGCAGGCGATATATCTGGTGACACAGAATCTAGACAGTATTTGTTGTACTCCTTGGGGACTGCACTTGACCATCGTCACGATTACTTCGGCGACCCTCAGGATCTCGCAGAGGCAATATCAGTGTTTCGGAGTGCCCTTTCCCTTTCTCCACCAGGCCATCCACACCGTGCCGAACCTCTCAATAACCTTGCAATTTCGCTTTCAAAAAGATCGACAGTAGACGATCTGCGGGAGTGTATTTGCCTGCGCCGAGAAGCACTGGAACTCCGTCCGCCGGGTCATCCAGAACGTGGCATTTATCTCAATAACCTTGCAAACTCTCTTTCACAGGCAGGCTCTATCAGCGACCTGCAGGAATCAATCTCCTTGGGTCGAGAAGCTCTGCAACTCTTCCCTCATGGCCATCCAGATCGCTCGGAATTCCTCAACAGTCTTGCATGGCTCCTGTGTCTCAGCCACGAGACTTCGGGCTTTGAGCATGACCTTGATGAAGCGGTGTTGTTCGCTCAAGAATCCCTCTCGCTCCGACCGCCAGGACATCCATCTCGATTTTACACCCTGGATACCCTTGCTGCTGCTCTTTGTCGTCAACCGCAGCATCTCGATGAGGCGTTGAGCCTGAGTCGAGAAGCGGTATCCCTCATATCACCAGGCAATTCCAATTATTGGGACATATCAATGACCCTCGCCAATATTCTTCTTCGTCAATATGAGCGGTCCGGTGCTCTCGAATATCTTGAAGATGCGACCGTAGTTTGTAGCAAAGCCATGTTGCTATGCCCAATGGGTGACCCTAAGCGCCCTAAGCTCCTCACCCTGGAGTCGAAGCTGGCTAAAGCGAGCTCTGCATTGTCCTCTCGTAGAGTCTGACTCTTTCTTCTGGCTCTTTTGACGTTCTAAGCTATACATTGCCGTTCCTCGATTCTTTGCATGCATACCCATTTATTATCGATACACTAGAGCGGATTGCGCCGTGTAACAAGCAGATTACAGTAGTAGGACCTACTGAACGGTGGGAAATGCCACTAGCCCACTGCGAGATGACTTGACGGTGACCCTGCTTTGCGCTCGCTTGGTTTCCGGGATATGTCCCAGCGAGCGGCTCGGAATATAAACAAATCCAGCGCGAACAAATGGCTACCACCGAGCCTTTCTCAAGCCGAAACCTTGTGACGAGCGTGAAACGGTCAAATGCATTCAACCCCGTCGACCACGTAAAAAAGTAGAGTGGGTCTATATGGTACGAATTCTCCCATCGAGCTCAACACCAAGGATAGGCAAGCCGTCAGCAGTCCCCTGCAGACTTCCTAACGCTTTGAGATACTTGACCAGCACCTCGTCGACTGTGTCCAAGGTGATGTATTCCGAAGGGTCGAAAGGAGGCCAGAACCCATCCCCTCCCGCAGCGGCATAATCAACAGTCGCAACGATGTACGTCTTGTTTCCTTCCCTGCTGACAGAATCGCCATTTGCGACCATCAAGCTTTCGAGCTTGGTTCCCACCGGTTTGTCGGGGTCGTAGGTTAGCCGGATGCTAGAGCTCACTTGAGCAAAGCCCGCATCTCCAATTGTGGGATCGGTGACATTGGAGCGACTGACGATGCCCTCGAAAACGTCCCAGAGTTCAGTGGAGGTAAACCTGAGCTCTACTAGAGCGTTTCCGAAAGGAAGCACCTCGAGAACGTGCTGCAGGGTTATATTACCCGCGTCAATTGACGACCGAATCCCCCCAGCGTTCATGATAGCGCCAGCAAATACCTCCCCTTCGACAGCGGTAGCCCCACCCTCCGAAAATGGGCTAGTCACATTGCTCGGTGACATCCCAGCCAGGGCGTCGCCAATTAAGTCCCCCAAGGTGCACTCGCCTTCCTGGCACGTCGACTGTTCGAGAAGCAGGGTAGTGCGTCCAACGATCTGCTTAGTAAACGGCTCGAAACCTTTGGCCCAGTCTTGGACTTCCGCTTTGAGTTGATGGTCCTCGGCTCGTGTGGTGGAATTGGTGCTCTGGAGGTGAATTGGGGCACCTTCATAGCGGACAACACGACCAAGAGCGTCGAACTCGAGGTCAATGTAACCAAGGTACTCGCCCCACCGATAGCTGGTAACCACGAAGACTTCTTCATCATTCCTGTTCCTCACAATGGTAGGGTATGGACCCTTCGCTCCAGCGGTTGCATTGTCAGCTGATTCGAACCAATAGCACGTCAGCACCCTCCAAGTTATAGTCGAGGAGGAGAATACTCACCGAGAAGTGTATGCGAATGCCCTCCGATGATCAAACTAATGTCGGCTGACTGCTTCGCGAGCTCGATATCGTTCTCATATCCAATGTGGGTGAGGGCGACGAATCGGTTCACTTCCTTATGGTGGCTCTTTATGTATGCAACCGTCCTCTCCACTGCGGTCACTGGGTCTTCGAACGTTGTCCCCTTATCCGGATGCGAGATGGTTTTTGTCTTCTCCGTTGTAACCGCCACAACCGCGAGGTTCATGTCCTTGTACTTTCCAGTGCTGAAGATCTTGTAGGGAACAATGTTCTGCTGAAGCTTCTTGTTGACGGAATATACATTGGCGGAAATGACGGGGAACGTGAGGTTGGAGATGAAAGCGGCAAGTAAGTCGTCGCCGTCGTCGAATTCGTGATTGCCCAATGTCATGGCATCGAAGCCGAGTTGGTTGAGGATGGAAGAGACTGCTTCTCCCTTGTAAAGAGTGTAAAATAGCGTGCCCTGGAATTCGTCTCCCGCGTTGAGGAATAGCGAATGGTTCTTGGTTTGGCGATGGGCTTCGACGATCGCTTTGATGCGAGGGTAACCACCAGCGCAACCTACCTCCATAAGCTTCCAGTCGTTCGAAAAGCGCTAGAGACGTACCTTCCGTGGGATCAGTGCAAGACGAACCACTTTCCCTGAACTCGTCGAGATGGGCGTGAACGTCATTGACGTGATAGAACGAGATTTCGAAGTTTTTCTTGTTACTCAATTCACCGAACTCATCTTTTCCGGTGTCGGAATTGGACCCTCCGTTGGCATACCCAAACCCCCGCCGGAAGAGGGAGCGTTCCTCCACGATGTATTCCCTCGATACAAGATGGTCGACAACGACCGCCTGAGGCGTAGCGAGGACCAGGGCCAGGTGCAGGGCCAGGATTGCAGTGAGTGTGCCGCTCATGATCAGCTGCTGGTATCTGGGAGTGTCTGGTTAAGAAAGGACAGAGGGATCCTTCCAAGGTACGCACTCTCAGTTAGATCATCCAATATGTATTCTATGGGTTCAAAGGCATTGGAAGGTGGTAGGCATCTGATGGCCGGCGATGGTTCTTGTAGAAGAATTCGTACATGGAGCTTACCTGGGTGATACAGCGTAGATGGTGACCAATGGGGAGGTTTACAGGGCCATATCAAACGAAGGGTGGTGAGGACGGCTATGGATAAGGGAATTAAGCGCCGACGACGTTCTTCCCCGGTGCGAAGAGTTCCGTTGCGATCTTGTCGCAGTCAACTTTGTTGGATGCGGGTCGTTAATCAGCTATGTCGTAACAGTCAGTTGGATAACATCGAGCGAAGATATGGCCTTAAATGACCAGCTTACCGCGGTGCGGTTCTCCGAGTCGATGTTTAGTTCATATTGATATCAGAAATTCGTTCCAATTCGACTCTTCAGGCGTTCTTCGAGCTTCCCCATAACCTGGAGTTGCTAAAATCTAGAGAATGCCAGTGCCGGGGCCTCAACGCAGTGCAAGTTGCGCGAGTGCCTGTTCTGAGCTCGACGATGTTGAGGCGATCCACGCATCGGGTCGGACTTGAGCTCGTTCTCTGCTGGTGGGAGGATACGCAACGAGCTGCGAGATGCTGTGCGCGGTTATGGCGTAGCTCACATCCCGCCCATTCCTCCGAGCGACGTTGGAGTGTGGGTGTCAGTGGAGGTTTCAAGTTGCAGAGCGGGAGGTTTCCCTGCCAGTGCGCCCCCAGTGCATGGCTCGGATCAACCTCCGGTCCGCCACGGCAAATGCCGGCAGGTGAGGCAATTATGAGAGTTCCCACAGTCGTCTCCTTGCTCCTCCCGCTGCTACACCTTGTTCCAGCACCCCTATCTTCCACTAGGACGCAGCCTCCTTTCTACCACACGCGGGTGATGATATCTCATGGTACATGATACGTCCCAGTGCCCGCCTACGCTAAGCTGTAAGGCCTAAGGGCCCACTATCGTCTGCATGATTGAGGCAATTCTGCTGTCTGGAGGTTGTAGATCGCTGAANTTCAGTGAGTCATTAAGACGATATACGGGCTCTGACAGGCTAAAATAATTACTGGATAGCTGCGCCGGTCGTTCACCTCAAAGGCAAAATTGCCTCATGAACTTAGTCTAGGGTTGCTCACGGATCGTGGACGATGGCGGTCGATACCTGGGGTGCTCATTTACTGCGTTCTCGTCAGCCACGCAACCATCTGTCTCACGAATACTCGCCCTTCATTTGGTCACCGCCTATCCGCGTACTGCTCAGGCTCGATCTCCACTGTCTGATCCTCACACCAGCGCTTCATGTACTCAGAGGCTTTCCCCACTGCGTCTCACCCACTGGCTCCCACCCCTTTTGCCTAGCCGTTGGCGATACTGGACTCGTTGAACGCTGGGGACCATTACTCAGGATGGTGCCATCTGTCGCCATCGTTGCGGCATCCTCTCTTCCGCGACGCATGGGGATATTTCTAGGTCACAGGTCACAAGGTTTTCTGCACGACCTGGCGTTGCCCACGACTACAAGACCTCTCTTGGCCAATAGATTCACCTGCTGTGTTCGACGCGTTACTACACCTACCCAGGGAAATCTCAGTCACAGGCTTAACGTCCCAGTCACTCATACTCACTCGTTGGAAGCGGGTTTAACTTTTAGTTGACGTTGGCAGAAGCGTAGTCGGATGATCCAGGCTGATTGTGCGAAATCTTATCCATACGCGGTTGGTCAGCCATGCGTGCATGGCTCCGGCATGGCTCTTTTGCACTTCTTCAATCCCCTGACAGTAAGCCATGTCTGGAGCAGGCGCGCCTCCGGTCATTCCTACTCAGTTTCTCGGTCCCAAGTATGTGCCAAAAGTTCAATTATGGCTACTGCTTACAGCTACTCAGCTATACGGAAATCGATTCCAAGTTTCAGCGCATCTTCACCGCAACATGGGCAGCTGTCCTTGGGACTTTCATCGTGGTTTCTTTACCAGGGCTTTTTCGGGCGGTTCGAAACGGGAGGGCATTCAGAGGCATCTGGGGCATCGCTGAGGTTTGGGATAGCGGCAGCAGGCACTACTCTCTACTGCCTGTGAAGCGAGAGGCGGGGGCTAGGGGTGGGAAGTTGGGAATACTACTCAATAGGTTGTCGTCTTGGTTCTGTTTGACGATGCCGAAGACGGAGGTGAACCTTGGGCAACGTGCGTCACTTGCAAATCTTTGTCTAGCTGTTCTTCTGACGTATCTCAGTGCTTGTTCTTGGAGGGTATGCCATATTGCTCGTGGTGTGTATCACGGTGGATGCCGCACTCGTCAAGAATGCAAACAGGGCAGGGAGAATTGCTGTCGCCCAGATACCCATCGTCTTCCTCTTTTCGACCAAAAACTCAATCGTGTCACTGCTCCTCGGGCCCGGTCATGGATACGAAAAGCTTAGCTTCGTACACAAGTGGTCTGGTCGAGGGATCTTCCTTGGCAGCCTTATCCACGGGGTACTCTGGATCGTGGATCACCTCAAAGCGGACCTTCCTATCATCGGCCAACAGAAGGAGGAGACTGGGATAGCAGCTTTCGCCCTTCTTTGCACCGTAGTGATTACCTCGCTGCGACCCATCCGACGGAGGATGTATACAGTCTTCTACAACCTACAGTGAGCGTCTTCATCGCTCAGCGGAACTATCCTCCTCTGACTTGCCCGTAGCATACTACTCTACACCGCATTCTTCATTACGATGTGCTACCACACTCCTGAAGCCATTCCGTGGATCTTCCCAGCGCTTGCGTTCTATGGGCTCGACCAAATTCTCCGGATGTTCCACCTCCGAATAAAGGATGCCATCCTCGTACCAATTGACAGGCAAATGACGCTAGTTCACATTCCGGACTGTACAGACGGATGGACCGCGGGTCAGCACATCCGTCTTCGCGTAATCTCTGGTGCAAGGGCCCTCGAGTCGCATCCCTTCACTATCTTGACCGCTCCTCCTGAGATCTCTTGCGTTACGTCTTTGCCGCAGGGAGTTAATCTAGGCGTGCGTGTCATGGGAGATTGGACCCAGGCGCTCAACGACTACGCTACTCAGACGAAGGAGCTCGTGAAGAAAGAAGACACAGAAGCATGCCATGACGAGCAGGCTGGGAAGCAAGAAGCTACGTCGAGCGGCCAACCCTCCACTTCCCTGAAGCCGGCGCTCACTCCCGATATCCCTGTCCAAGTCATGCTCGACGGCCCATACGGGGGTTGTAGCGTCGACCTGGGGAGATACGAATCCGTTCTCCTTTTCGCTGGTGGAGCAGGTGCGACGTTCACCCTTGGCCTCTTGGACGATATCGTAGGGAGGTGTGTCAAGCTCGGAAGGCGGGAAGGGGAGGTTACGAAGCGAATCGAGTTTTCCTGGTGCATCAAGTCTTTCGGTGCTATCGACTGGTTCGCTTCCGCGCTCGTGGATATCGCTACCCTGGCCACCTCTCCCGCCTCGGACCTCAGCGTTCATATTTCCATCTACGTTACGTGCCTATGCAACCCTGAAGCCGTGCCATCCATACCCAACTGCGACGTCACGGTTGTCAGACCGTCGATTTACCAGGTCTTAATGGACCTCATCACTCCTCCTGGTGTGTCTACACCGGAATCTCTTCAAGCGTTGCGTCTCGAAGATGGGATTGAACTCGTTTTGAGGGAACCTTCGGGAAGTCGAACACAACCCGCTACCGCTGCAAAACTGGCCTCGGTTGTCGAAGATTCAGGGACCTTTGACCCGAGTGTACGCAACAGGCTGCCGTGGATTGGACTTGGAGGTGGGTTGGCTGTGTGTGCGAGCGGCCCTGAAAGTTTGACGAGGGAGGCTGCGAACGCGGTGGCGAGGTTGCAAATGCGAAGTGGTCTGGATTTGGGAATAGTAGGGCTACATACTGAAGTATTCTCTCTTTAGTCTTCCACAAAATTTGTTGTTCTCGTCAAGTATGTCCTACGCGATTGTCAGGAGATACACGTTCTTTCGGATGAGCGACCTTCCACCCTTCGGAGTTGCTGTCATCATCAGCATTCACGGTAGGTAGTGCGACGACCTTGCAATCCGGGCGTCATGGAAGGAGTCGATTCACAGTTCTCGCATGGGCTGGAGAATGGCAGCAAAGATGGCACAGCGCCTAAGATTTTCTGGGAGCCATTGGGATTGAATTTGAACACGGCAACACTGATAACAATACAAATGCTTCATCTCCAAATCGCTACTCTATACAGTTCACAGTCCACGCGAGCTTCAGCATGTGCACTCGCCGGGCTTGCATTGGCAGCTACAGTCAGAGTACGGTCAGCCACGCCTGATAAAAAGACAATGACCAGGGACATACGAAGCACCGCCGTTGCACGAGGCACTTCCGCATCCGTTGTTGTTGACGATGGTCTGGGTAGTCTAGAGTAACGGCGACGAGTCAGTCAGGAGGAAGAGACAGCTAGTGGGAATGGGTTCACGGAGATCATTGTTGTGAGGTTGTTGGCTAGGAGAATTGGAAAAGACGATTGCTCTGGAGATGTAGGGCGGAGTGGGGAGGGTTTATATAGTCGACAAGGTGTCCGTTTAGGGTACTAGTTTGCCACAATAGCCCTGGGTAATACCGCAGCAGATAGGCGCCCCATTTCACAGCAGCCTCATGTTCTGTGATATCTGCCTCAGCTTCTAATACTCTCCAGATTAAGCCTAAATTACTCGCCGATTCTGGACAGCTGTAGCCAGATGCTCTTGCTAGGACGATAAGATATGATGGTAGGGAAGTATGAAGGTTCTGCGGACCGACGATTACTTCCTTGGTACTGCCGTCAAAGGTTATCAGTGGAGCTACGAAGAAGACCTTGCCTTCTTCCTAACGAATGCGTATACAGGCTGTCTGGACCGTCACGCTGGAGGAGGACATCCCGAGACCTCCACAAACTCGAATGCGCTATCTGAAGTCTTGCATTCTCAATCTTATCTGTATCACTGTCAAGCGTGGCACCCAAGATGGCAGTTTGAATGTGAAAGATCGAGTTACCCCACCTGGGGGCCTCTGTATTCCTGGATAACACTTCCCCACACTCTACTCCGACCCGACACTTGCAGGCGGAAACCGGAGGTCGGAAATCATGCTATCTCCATGAGCGTTGTATGGGAGGCAAGGGGCGGATACTCAGGTGACGCGGTGTAGGCGTACTTGGAAGTGCCCACTGGCAGAGGCGCACAAAAGTTAAGAAGCTGGCACCAGGTACCCGTTAATGATATGGATATCACAGAAGCAGGCAGCTGACCAGATTAAACTCTGGATGAAGCCCAAAGCAGAGAGGTACGGAAGAGTGTCACTCGGAAAGGCGGCGGAACTCTGCAGCAAAGCCAACATGGCAGAGAAATGATACCATGCATCTTTGCGAAGGCGTCAGATAGACGAGCCAAAGGTAGTAAGGTCATGCGAGCGAACAATTGAAGCAATAGGAAGCGATGGCGGGAGGCAACACGACTTCCGTGGTGCATTCGGCTCGTCCTTAGGTTTAGGTGATGGCGCATCAACATAGGGTTGGGTTCAAGTTAGGGGTCACCAAAGCACCAAAGTGGATAACGAAGGATGTGGTGGTGGTGGTCGTAGTGGTGGTCGTAGGTGCCATCCTGAAGCCAAAATCAAAAGTGGTGGGCATAGCAGCGATTAGACTCCCGGGTCCCCCTTCATCCCGACGCCGTCAACCCCAAGATCAAGTTAGGGAGGCGGTGCGCTACCTCCTGCCATCTCTCCCTCCGTAACCTCTCCGCTCTCCAGCACGGTCCCTGTCCCCATCACCCCGATAGCCTCGGTCCCTATCCCTATCCCCTTTATACCCTCTGTCTCCTCCCCCACCTGCTCCATGCCCATACCTAGGCTTATCCTTTCCCTCCCGCCTCCTCCTCTCCCTCTCCTCCCTCGCCTTCGCCCCTCTCGCTCTGGGGTCAATCACCTCATACTCCCTCTCAGCCTTCTCCACCTCCTCCGCNTTATTATCNTTGGGGAAATGTAACGCGTGNCTGAGGAANGCGGTATCGTCNTCCACGTCNATGAGGGTTTCTCCTTCAGCGGCTTCTTCACCTGGTTCCTTATCCACGTTCATACCACCGGNTTGGCCNCCGCTCCCNGTGGNACCTTCGTCATCCTCGTCAACAGCCATCGTNTTCTTCAGCTTATCCCTGAAGCTCTCCATCATTCCCAGGACGTCNACCTCGTCCTTCCGCTTCCCCTCCTTCAGCGCAGCCTTCCGCCCTCTTCCCTTGCTATACTTCTTCATCTCCTCTTCCAGGTAGGAAATCTTGGGCTTCTTGGGTTTATGCGAGTCCGAATCAGAGTCAGAGCCGTGCCCTGCTGTTCGGCGGGTGAGCTTCCGGATGTCAGCTTCCATGCGAGCGATTTGAGCCTTGTGCGAGTCGCTGCAAGATGATCAACTTCAGCTTGTACCTTCCAGCGCGTTCAGAGGACGACATACGCGGCACTATCTTTCTCCTTCGCATGCTTCTCCCTGATCTTCGTTATATCTTCTTCCTTTGAAGCTTTGGCTTTGCCCTTATCTTTCCCCTCTTTCGATGCGGGTTCTGGCGTGGATGCCGTTTCATCTCGTTTAGATTTCGTAGGTCCCGGCTGGGGATTCGTTACGAAGTCGGGAAGCGGGATGCCGGTTGATGCGCTGCTTGCTGGCGTTGTGTCGAGGACTACAGGGGACGGCAAGATTGTCAGGGTCCGGAGACAGGGGAGTAGTGGAAGGAGGATAGGGACGTACGGTCAGGTCGGAAAATAGCTTTCTTCTTGAATACCACGGGCTCCTCTTCTTCCCCGCCTTCCTCCTCGCCGAAGCTCAAAAGCTTCACGTTCCTACGTCACACGACACGCAGTCAGTAAGCGCCAGGGAAGAGTCTGGGCGGACTGAACCTCACTTCTTTGCGCCTTTCCGCCTCTGCTCTTCTTCCCTCTCCCTTTGGGCCTCTTCGCGAGCTTTTTGCTGTGCTCTACGTTCAGCTGCGGTTATACGTGGTACGATGTCGTCGAATGGATTATCAATGATTCGGACGGACTTGATCTTGGGTGGGCTGTTGTTCGGTAGGGATGAGCGTTCCGAGGAAGTGGGAGAGGGGAAACGGAGCGCACTAGACTGGCCGGTTGTCCTTGTCGATTTCTAGTGAATTGAGTCCTCAGCCGAGTACTTCGGGAGAGTAGTAGGGGATAAACGTACCCATTTCACCGATCTTCATCACGTCTGGAGTCCATTGAGTTCAGCGCGTAGAACGATGGCAACGGGAAAGCGACACGCACTGTACACCGTATCGCCCATACACCTTCCAAACAGAGTGTGCTTTCCATGCAGTTCGTCCGCCCGGTCTACATCGGGTCAGGCACTGTGGTTGGGCACATAGATGAGGGAAAGCGTACCGAGGGTTATGAAGAACTGCGAGTCGTTGGAGTTCTTCTCGCCATTGTTCGCCATACCCACTAGCCCTCGATGAGCGTACCGGAGGCGAGGGTGAATTTCATCCTCGAATGGTTCTGAACGAAGGCGGGTGTCCTTCAATGCACTTGGACGGGTTGGAAAGTCGATGGCTACGCACCTCCGTAGAACGATTCCCCTCCATTGCCTGTACCCGTTCTATCTCCTGTTTGGACTAAGAATCCTGGAACGATCCTAAGAACGACACGTCCTCGTCACCTTGAGTGTCTCTCGAGCCTTGAAGCGGACGTACCGATGGAATATGACACCATCATAGTATCCTGCAACGAGGTCAGGATTTGGCAAACGCAGCAAGCTGAAAGCCTTACACACCCTCCATGGCAAGCGCAATGAAGTTCCGACATGCTTTCGGCGCTTCCTGAGGTTTCCATTAGCCTGGCCATCCAAACTCCAGGCTCTGCAACGTACCTTGGACCAGAGCTCGATATCGATTTCTCCGACCGTAGTATCAATGATAACGCGTCCTTTTGTCGGTAGCGCCATCTGTAATGGCTTTCTAACGTTTCGAAGGGCGACTGAGGCTCAGTAACGGAAGGAGCGGAAGGAAAGGGAGGACTCTGGGTCTCTCTCGGCCAGAACCAACTGAAGGCAAAGGCGCGCACGGTCACGCGGGCGGCACGGAGC
>JANDKE010000968.1:0-18079 GCA_027627275.1 Coprinellus aureogranulatus | reverse complement strand
CCTCTGTTTGATTGAATTTTTCCCTGGGGTGGTAATCGTTCCCGTTGTACCACTTGCATCCCTTCCCTGTAGCGTTCATTGTTTACTTCCGCACGCTGTGTACCGAATCGAAGAATAAGCAAGTTGCTCACCTTTCATAGTATCGGCCCCGAGTTGTAACAAGTCCATGTATTGTCCGCCAAATAATTCATTGGATAATCCATAACATTGCGAGTAACGCCCAATAACTGATTCTTGAAAGCGCTGGTCGCCGTATAGTGACGAACAAAATCTTGAGGCAAGGCGCTGAGTTTGGGTGTGCTTTTCTCTGTTTGCCATCAGCGTTGAAGGCACGCTTTGCGATCACGTGTGCAGAGTTGCTGGTTCGGACCCTTTTGAATGTGTGAGATCATCGCGTCGGGTCCCATCATTGGCGTTCTTGTCCTCCAACCACGACCATCCCGCCTATATTACCTCGAATTCTCCCAGATCTCCGCCTAATGAGCGTATCAAGCTCGGGAAACACAGGGGAGGACCCTCAGGAACGCTCAAAATCTACTTTGAATAGCAAGAGCAGCACCAAGCACCACTCCAGGTTCAGCACAACCAGCGACACATACGCTCACGAGGTTTACCAAGATCTCTTGGACGACTCCAAAATCCACGACTTTCTTGACTCCTCTGGCTCCTACGACTCGAAAAGCGAGAAATGGAATCTTTCTCAAGATACAACCACAGAAGGGCTCATCCGGTCGGTTTCCAAGGTTGTTCGCTCCATCATGGAACGATTCGTGAAGTCGGCTCGCCCTGAAGTGAAGCGAACACTGGTCAATATGCACAATGCGAAAGGGAACGAGGAGAAGAACGAGGATGGATACAAACACTGCCCAACACTCGTCGTGAGAGCTACCGGACCATCTTTCGAAGATCCCGCTCCGGCTCCGTCGAGCTCGTCAAAGGCCCGGTGCAGTGTTGCATTCTCGAATGTGGCTTCCTACCTATCGGTCAAGCCGGACTCAGAGGCTAGGAGTGAAAAGGAGGATGCGCAGGAAATGGAAACGTATGCCAGGTATGTGGTATGGCAGCATGAAGTGGCAGCCGTTTAACTGACTTTTGATTAGAGAAATCTTCGCTATGCAGCCCAACCGCATATACGTGCGATCGATCGTCGTGACCAGGAAGCATGTTCGCTTTATCCACTTCGACCGTGCTGGGACGCAGGTCACTCCCCTTCTCGATATTCACCAGCATCCTGCAACCTTCGTTCGCCTAATTGCGGGGTTGGCCAGCGTTGACGAACGGATTTTGGGCTTAGACGACAGCATACAATGGACCATCGTCAATGGGAGGAAGGCTTCTGGGACACTCACCACCACTGGGCCAACCGGAGAGGTCAAGAAATACCCTATCATCGAGCACATCCCCATCCCAAGGGAGACTATCCGGGGCCGGGGAACCACTTGCTGGCGGGTACGGGATCCCGATACCCACGAGGAACTTGTAGTCAAGGACTCATGGCGGCCAGATGACCGCCCTCCAGAGTACGAGTTCCTTGAGATAGTCAAGGGCATCAGCGGCGTCGTGGAGATGGTTTCTTACGAGGCGGGGCGTTGGGAAACCAAGGACTTTCGATGCGCCAGTACCGCTGGGCAGTACCAAAACCGCGTTTCGATGCGCGTTACCATGAAGTCCTACGGAAAGCCTGTCGAGTTCTTCTCGTCAGTCCTTCAGCTGCTTTACGCCTTTCGCGACGCAATAGCAGGTATGATTTTGTAATGGTCTTTACCCTTCGTCTGGCCTTACCCGCCCAAACAGGACATCAACGACTGGTGAGCGAAGACGTTGGAATTATCCATCGCGACATATCGCACAACAACATCCTTCTTGGGGCAGAGGGCGCTTTGGAAGGAGACCGGGGTATTCTCATCGATTTCGACATGGCCTTCAGGGCCACGGCTGATCAACCCACAGTGGCAGCTGATCCCAACGTGGTAAGTACCTCCCCTTCCGCATCTTCTTCAACTTTGCGCTTACGATAACCTTCAGGGCACTCGTATTTTTCAGTCACTATCCGTCTTATCCAGCTCCAATCCACAAGGCCGTGCTCCAGTGCACGACTACCTAGATGACCTCGAGTCTTTCTTCCTCGTCCTGGCGTACATCTTCCTCTTCCGCAAGCCGGATGGGAGCTTCTTCCCCAGCAACTCAGAAGGCCCTTCCATTGTCCGTAGATGGGAAGACCCGGATCCCGATACAGCTTATGACAACAAGGACGCGATCTTTGGAGGCAGCGCCGACAGTCTTGACGCCGTTCGCCTCATTGAGGAGACATGGGGTCCTGTATGCCTCAAGTTGTTCAAGAATTTCCGGGCTTGGGCATCTGACATGGGGGAGGAGAAAGAAAGGCTGCTCAGAGATGCGAGGGAGAGCGACAGTTTCAATGAGGAGGACGACGATGAAGAAGACGAAGAAGAAGAAGGCGGAGATGAAAGAGATCGGACGTCTCCTGACCCACTCGAATCTCTACACTCCCAACGCGACGAACATTACTCCCAAGTTTTGGGTTTTTTCGACGAAGCAATCAATGCCCTCGAGTCGTTCCCGACCGAGACTACACCTGTCGACCACCCCTTACCTCCCTCCGCCGAGGAGACAGAGCCGCCAGTCGTTCCGCCTCCGGTGGAGGAACCTTTACCCACTACACCGCGCTCTGAGGCGGCAGCGCTTCCTTCTCCAGCCTCTTCCTCCATTCCGGATGTCCCAACGCCAGCTCTGACTCCCCCTCCATCCACTCCACCCAAATTCTCGGTATATGCCAACCCTTCCAGCCCGGGGCTCAAGCGCCGTTCAGAGGAAGACCCGCACCCCGAATCGCCCAGCGCCAAGGTCAGGCGCGTCAAGGAAAGGGACCTGGTTACAAGTCGCTCGCCTTGAGATGGTTCTTCCTTAATCATTGTGTATTACTAGCATAACTTCTTCCGTTCTCACTGTACATCTATCATGGATTCCCTTCACCTCTTTGACGCATACCATTTCTCAGCGATACCTCGCACATCATTCTCAAGATGCCTCTGTATTTATACTCTATCTATCATCCCTCGCCTTGAATACCTGTATCGCTTTGTCATTCATCCTGACTATATAGATATCCTTGAAGCTGGATGCCAATGCTAGCAACGCTCCCCGGTTCTCAGCTGATTTCACACGAGCAGACGCTTGCAAGCGAGTGAGCGCGATGCCGGGGTATGCGACATTCCCCGTAGAACTGGCCTTGATGCTAGGACAGCGCAACGGGCATCGGATGTGCCGCGCCTCGAGCTTGAGCCCGGGGCGTGTGTGTGTTCCGTGAGAAATGCTCTCCCGAGGCCAGTGCGTTGAATTACGTATATGAATTGGGCTGTCCTTATCACCGTGCCCAGATGTCGCAGGCATGGTACTTCTGTTCCAGGTCCTGGATGCCAAGAAGGAGGCAAATAATGCGTACGTGATTGAGTATCTTGAAGTCCCAGCCAATCCTCACTAGAAATTGGTTCTAATCAATGCAGCAGCCGTCACCGTCGAGCCTCCTAGTTCTCAAGAAACCAACGCAAACACAGTGACAAGGTGGCAGATCCGTACGTGCTGCTACTTTTGTGCTGTTAGCCGCGTAGGCCCCTGTGACTTGTCACACTAACCCTTCGTCACTTTCCTCCGGTACTCCTCGATGGGTAGACGGCCCACGCTTTGTCTCCAGCTTCGAAGGGTTGCTCCTGGAAGTGGGCCCAGATGATGGGGATGCAGGTAGAGGGGATTTCCCTCTTATCCACGAGGTTGAAGTCTGAATGAATGTGGCCTAGACGCAGTATATACCCGACAGTTTTCTGGAGAAAGGAAGCAACAAGTAGGTAGTCGATTTAAGCGCCCGTGATCATATCGTCAGTGAACCTCTCATAACACCATCCAAAGTGGCTATTTCAGTGCGACAGTACGACGGGAAGAGTAGCCATTGCATGCCTTCATAACGGTCGATACCTGTCGCGTTCGCCGGTTCACGAGAGAGTTGTGACAGCCCCAACACCGTATTACTGGGACCTTGTCGGAGAGGGAACAAGTCGATACAGGTAAGTTGGCCCGTGAATCGCTCCTTATGCAGGATCTATAACCCAAGAATGCATTACACTAGCCTTCGCATCCCACTCGACACCAGACGACTGACCCTCCCAACCCCGCCAGGCGAGTGCACAGTCAGCTCTCCCGC
Source organism: Coprinellus aureogranulatus (assembly GCA_027627275.1). Lineage (NCBI taxonomy): Eukaryota > Fungi > Basidiomycota > Agaricomycetes > Agaricales > Psathyrellaceae > Coprinellus > Coprinellus aureogranulatus. The sequence goes on along the minus strand of JANDKE010000968.1, from coordinate 13,863 downwards.
TCAGGTTGAAGAGGCGACCATCAAATTCATCCTATTGGAAGTTACGCCTGGAAACCGGGAGGCCTTCCTCTCCGGGTTGATAGGTCCGTATGCGTATCCAGGAGCGCCTGCATACTACACATTTGGCTCTGCTAATGAGATCAGAATCTACAATCACCTGGACAAGACACTATACGCTGCCGTTTCGGGTCAAGGAAGCAGCTCACAATACCAAATCGACCCAGGAAGCTACAATTATTGGCTTCGCACAAGCAACGAACGGGTCCATCTGACCACAGGCATCAGTGACACAGGAGAACAGAGCGTTCAAGTTTTCGAAGCCCGGACAGGAATGAGACTTCATGTCTACAGCTTGGGCGATGCAGCGTCATGGCGTGGTATGTCCCTGTATTTGACTCCCAATTTAAAGCTCAAACCCCGAAGAATCCTTTACTCAATCATCTTCGTTCTGGGGCCTATAGGTGTGCCATCGGTCACCATTGAGGACGCTGAGTACGAGGCGAATTGGGCAGAAAAGCCGAAGCACATCGGAATCAAGAATGACCTCGAGTTCGACATATACATCTCCGTCTTCAGTACCGTAAAGAATGGGAACACCAAGCAGTACAGCCTCATACCAGGTTCAACTGACTTCTGGCCCCGTAACTGTCTAGAAACTGTTTTCGTCAGCGTCGGAAGCGCTCCTGGCTTACCGCAATCGTATGTGGGACGTCCCGGTTACATTCTACATATCAACGACTGGAAGGCAGTGGAAGCCCGGGGTCCCAATGAGCGGCGCGCTTAGGTAATGACTGCAAAACACACCTCTCGTAGTACTTGCCTGTCGACGCCGGCCCCTAGCAACGCTCGCGCAGTCACCTCCATCATAAGCGGCCGACTGGCAGGTGGCCCCACTTCACTGGCCGGTATTAAATCGACGAACGAACGAATACTTGAGAAAACGATGCTACGGATACACATGGACGAAACACCAGATAATAAAAAAGAGGTCATTGCGAGGAGATCGTGGAAGAGATGGAGAAGAGGCTGTAGCATGGTAGAAGAGATGCCTAAAATTACAGTGAATCGAAAGATGGAAACGTTGTACAACCACGCGGTACCCGAAAACTGTCTGCATTNAAACGAGAGCAAAGTCTATGAAATGAGATTNATCAGAGCTTTCATATGCTCCACNATGTGGTGGCGATGGTCATCGCGCGACGTAAACGAGACGAAGTTTAGGCGGAAGCTGAGGCCCTTCATGTACAGCTCGTCNAGNGCTGCCATGTGTTCTGGACTNGCNGAAGTCTTCTCCTCCGTCGACCTGTCACCGAGAGTTGATTGTGAGGAGCCNCGAGGCTTGTCTTGACGTTGGGTATCCAGCTGTTGTAAGGAAACATAAACTCGGAGGATGGTCGAGACAGAGCGTATGATNATCGCGTTGGAGGACACAGCAAAAGTGTCTCGAATCCTCTCTCGGACGCTTTCGTACCTAGAGGTGGTGTCAGNTNGNGAANNNAATNNATCGAATGCAGATACTACTCACACNAAGGAGATAACGTCNGGGAAGGAGAGAGCCAGNTCAGACAGGAGGCCGTAGAGCATCTCAGTCTCCGCATCGTCACCTTGGGCACTTCCAAGCATGGTGCCAATGAGAGTGGCTACCATGAGTGCTGTGCTTGAATCGTTGATNCCGAGGAAAGAAGGCGTGACTTTCGGCGCGCAACCTCCATCCCTGTCGAGATCGGGAAGGCCAGCTTCGCCGTGCCATGCATCATCGATCGAGGAATCTTTGAGAAGCNGGCGGTAGGAGGTGGTGGATGCGGATAATGGGAGAAGGGCCAGGAAATAGCCTAGTGAGTCTGACGGAAGCGCCACATGGACACCATTCGACGCGTCAGCCTTGGATTGGTGGTAGGACTTGACGCTGACACGGAGAAGAGTGCGCAGGACCTCTTCTGCGGAATCCTTCAGTATCGAGTGCCCGGATGCCCTTGAAGATGATGTGGGCCATGGAGAGCGAGAACTCCGTATCGAAGGAAAGGCATAGCATGTCATCCATCTGAAGCATTAGATCTTCAAAGGGTTGCCGCGCTTCGAGGAGGACAGTGGAAACGGGCCTGTTTCGGAATAGACCTTTCTTCTCCATTGTTTCCAGGCTGACCCGAATGAGCGAAGACGCTTCAGCGAAGTACGCAGGGTGGCCGGTTTCAAGCAAAGCCACTCCAAGCCAAAAGAACGCAGGGACATATCGCCTATGGTCGTTCAATGCTGGGATAAGCTTGCAGATGCAGCGAAGCATGCTGACGACAGTGATAGAGGAGTTGTCGTGGAAGCTATCGAAGGCCTTGCTCATTGCGGCGAGGATCTGATACATGAAGTCCTCGTCGACGTCTGAAGTAGCAAGGCCGCCGAGTGCAACAAAGGACCGAGTTTGGACGACAGGAGACACTTGGAAAGCGGTGGACGTGACGAGGCTCAACCATCGAGCGCGCCAAATGTTCAGCAATCCTGGTTAGAAGAAAGGTCAGCTCACGCTTTCGGTTCAAAGTGGCTATCACCGACGGACGTACCTCTTGAGCCCGAAGCTATGTCAATGATCCGGAGAAGGAGCTGCATAAACTCTTGAAGATTGTCCAGTCGTTCTTTGTCGTTGGACGGCTCGTAGGTTGCGTACTCGCTTGTTGGGGTCTCCCGTGTCAAGCCGAACAGTTTAAGGATGGCCGGCGTTGAGCAGTCGTCAATCAGCTGGAGAAGTTCGACGCCTGGGACGTCTTCGGCACGGGAGATGTACAGTCCCTGAAGCAGGTTCATGACGATGCCGTACACGGATTTCCTGACTAAGGCCGGGCCATCCGCCACAAGGAGTGAGACAAGGTGCATTACTTCGGGCACGAACAGCTGAGTTGGCCCAGGCTGCTTGTTGTAAGAGCCGAGAGCGGAAGCGAGACGAATCAAGGTCGATATGTCATTCCAAGCCGGATGATCAGTGAGGTTGCTGTTGAACAATCCCACTCTGCCTGGCATCTTGTTGAGGACCTGGCTTCCAGTGAGCGATGGCAGAACGCTCATATAGAACAACCTTACTTTACGAAGCTTCGAATACATTCGACTTCGAACGTGGATGGAGGACAGAGAAGCCACCACTTGACGAATAATCTCGCATCTTCGGGTACCGATGCCACCACCATCAGAAGCAGCGCGGACAAGCTCATCGAAGATGATATCGACCGCAAAGCTGTCAAGCTTCGCAACCTCGACCCAGACACACTTTTGCAAAGTGGATATGATCTAAGAGGTGGGGGTGAGTAAATCATCAATACCGACAGGAGCATGGACCCACTTCGGGGAATGCCAATGACAGGTCTGAAAGAGTGCGAATGCAATCTCTCAGCCGCGTACCAGACTTGTCGTAGAGCGCCGATGTTGGGTTGGCAAACTGGGAAAGGTTACGTATCCAAGGGCTGAGGTAATGCAAGCAGCTGATTCGCTGAGCCACCGCTGCTTTATCCATCGTGGTCATCGCGGCACAGATTTCGTGAATGAAGTCGAGTGTAAGCTGGGGAGCAAATTCGGCCAGTTGCTCGCTCAGCTGGATCACAAATGCGAAGGGATCTCCAGGGATGAAGCCAGCTGCAATCATTAGGTAAATGGACTGCAACGCGATTGATGATTGACACGAAAATACCTTTTCGTGCAACGATAGGAGTCCTATCATATTTGAGGTAGGTACAGACTGCACCAAGGAGATCGTAGGCAGCACTGCGAAGCTCTTCGTCGATGGGGTCCACACTGAGGAAGCCAATGTGCAGCAATGTCGCCGGAATGTTGGAGAACCTGGAGAATCGTTCGGTTAGTGGGGCTTGAACATCCTTGAGCTTCGCTTTGACTGCTCGCAGGTGCTAACAAAGACGGACGATGGTGTCAGGTGGGTTCCTCTGGGGAGGTACAGGCGCAGGTCCTCACCTTTACAATGCCATCCCGATTGGCGGATGAGAATGTGAGGCAGAGCTGCCTCCTTCGGATGACGAACTCTGGCGTCTGGGCTTCAGCCATGGTATTATAGGCATCCTTCACCTCCGATAGCGGGATTATTTCGACCCATCGACAAGGGAAAGCCATTGATATATTGAAGGTCTTCGTCTGAGCACCGGTTCAACTCCCAGTCCAAGAATCAGACTCAGGGACACTGACCGTCGTTATCCGGAGATGGGTTGGGGTGATAGCCATTTCAACCGGAATATTGGCACCGTCGCGCACATAGTTTACATCGTGGAAGATCTCTGCATGCCCTTCTTCCGCTTCGTCTAGTCTTCCATCAGCAAGCGAGGCAGTCTCAGATACAAAGTCACGTACAGGCGTGAACCAAATAGTGGCCGATGTTATGATGTACATTCTCCAGTAGATCGGTAACGGAGACGTAAGACTTGAGCTCGTTGCAATATGCGACTCCTTGGCCTTGTCGTCAGCCTCGACTTTCAAGATAACAACAGGGACAGACCTGCAGAGACGTTGAAAAGGCGACGGAGATACTTGTGCATCAGCTGGTTTGGATTCAGGATGTGAGCCACCCTGAACCGAGAGCGAATGTCGGCTGGCAACACTTCGGCGCAGAACTTCAAGTACTGGAAGGGCAGCTCTGACTTGGAGGAGAAGCCCGTGCAGTCAATCACGACGTCGAACTGACGCTTCGGTTGTTTCTCTGATTGTGACTGAAGCATCTGGTGCAGATGGGAGGTGTGAGTATGGTGACATATCGCTACAGCATGAGAACATACCGNGAAGATGTGGTACAGTAAATCCTTGATTTCGAAGTCTTCGACATCGAGCTGAGAGAGATTGAAGATGAAGAGACGGGGCTCATTCTAGAGTATCCCTGTCAGAGCGAGAAATGACGCATGCTTGAACACGCACCTGTGGAACTTCAACCTCAATGAACAGATTCTGAACCCTCGATGTGTCGCGTTCAGCACACTCCTCCATNAGGTTGATGTATGGTAGATGTAAGTTTGATGGCGAGGTAGAAGGTCGNGGAACCTCAGGAGGCTGGCCGAGATCTACGAGGAGCGCGCAGAGACCGTCCCAAGCGCGTTTCCCATTGATGGCCGTCGCATCCCCATCTGAGGATGGCTTCGACAAGCTGAGTANCTCTTTCCCAATCTTATCAGCGTGCTTGTCGAAGAACCTGTGAAGAACGATGATGTCTGTGTCATCCGAGACAGTGTGATTGTTTTTCTCGGCCGGAGANGGCGGTTTGGAAAGAGGTTCCTGTTAAACCTGGATGAGATNACNTGACCTGTGGCAGAAACGCACNACATACCTGAAGCATGTCCAAGAACCTGACCAGAGCCTCTGCATTCTGTTCAACGTCGTCGTTTTCAGAGCTCATAGGGATCTCATTGCCAAANATGATGTAGTTCGCCAAGCTCTGAACGGCTTTTCCAACGTTCATCAAGCCTCTTCGCAAGTTCCACTCGTCCTCNTTGGGNAGCACAAGGTCGACGCTCTCTGGCGACACGACTGCGGGGGAAATAAANCTTAGGGAATCGTCAGAGGCGTTGTGTTNGAGTTGGAACAAAATCCTTACCGAAGGAAGATGAATGCACCGAGAGCGGTGATCTCNGATCCAGGCCANATATCTTGACTTAGNGNGGGTTCAGCATTGCTAGCGTCGATGGAATGGTAGATATCTTACACTGTCTTGCCAATATGAACACAGATCTCGCGAAGCATGCTGAAAATGCCCGGGAATCAGCGGGGTGAATTCGCTGGTACAGTAGANAAAACACGCACGGAGGAACGAACTTGGTTGAGTCTGCCATGAAGTCGATGAATGTTTTGACAGCGAAGTCCACATTCCTGACGTTCTCCTCAAGGTTGGGTTTCCCAGCCCTGTATGGGTCAAGTTCGAATCCAGTTCCGCGTGGCCCGCACTGGAGGCTTTGNATGAGGGTAGTGACCAAGGTCCTCAGGTAGTTGTAGCCATTGGTGCGAGCGAAGGCCGACAGCAAGCGTGTGCAGGTCGAGTTGCTTCTGAACAAACCCGTCTCGGTATCTGGTATGCAGGCGATTNATNATTGTGGAAGGCGTATCAAGAATAGGCAGAATCTACCTGTCTGAGCGACTTCTCTCTCGATCATGAGTTTGAGCAACGAGAGCATGGACTCCCGCGTCTCAAATATGCTCAAGAGGACGGGAATGATAGTNTCAACTTCGGAAGGAGGGCATACCTCGCACATTGTCATCGCAAGCACCATCTGAGCGGGAGGGTGAACAGGAAANCCGGGGAANTAGAGTGATACATACATCTGAACCTAGAAGCAACTNTAGACGGGAGTTAGCTTTGGCTCATTCCACCACACAGTTAGCACTCACATCAGCAAAACGGGCACGCTTGTTCACGATCGGCGGCTTCTCTGGGATGTCAAANGATGTCCCCTCCCCAATCACGCGAGCGAAGACATGCGCGAAGATGGTCCTCTTTCGAGAATCGGGGTCGTACGCGAGGTGCAAGCATTGCTTGAAGCCGCTCTCGCTGTTCGAACTAACGAGGTGCGTCAGGCCAGTAATCACCAGCTCCCTCAATTCGGCCTCTTTCTGTGACAGCTTCATACGCTACAGGGTGCATGTNAGCGCGGATCGGGGGAAGGCAAGACTGGCGGAGATTATGTCGCACCTTATGGACNGAGCCTAGCTCTGAGGTGCTGTCAGATATCTGGCATAAGATGTCAGAGGGACGGCGGTTACAGCAGGNGGGGACACATACCGAGGTCTCCAGGCAATCGTCTAAACATCTGAGCAGCTGATCCGAGTACCGCTTGAAGACGCCCGAACATGACTAACGCACTCTCCGACATCCGTTGTCTCGTGGCTTAGCACCAGCGACGTCGGGGAAAGGCGCAAACTGCAATCTATCCAATAACCGCACTGCTGTCCGCAAACACGCCATATTCAGCTCCGCCACACTTGACTCCATGTAGTCTACAACTCCGTTCCCGAGTACATGCATTGTAGTGGGTAGCAGCCACTTCATNACCAAGTCAAGGATGTGGTTCCTCGCAGCGTCGTCCTTGCGTAAGGTGAGGATTTCTGGGCGGTCGCAGATGGACTTGCAGAGGCCACAGAACTTGATCTTGATACGATAGGTAGCAGGTTGAGGGTACCTGTCGATGACCTCGGCGATCTGAAGCATGAGCGAAGTGACGTCTATGCTCATCACATCCTCTACTGGGGTATGCTTCACGTCTGAGAGGAGGCGGAGCACGGCAAGAAACTGGGCGAAGAGCGTGGTGAGCAACACTTAACGGCACAGGTATCGTCAAGACACGCACCTGATCAAGGAAGAGCAGCACAGAGTCGGTTAGTTCCCTGCCCAGTCCTGCAGTGATCTGCCGTAGTTGCCTATCGTAAAGCCATAACCATCAGCACCGATGCTGCAGCGGGATACACCAATGACTTACTCCTCCATATTCCGGATCACTTTCGCGTAGAACTTCGGGCTCAACTCAGACCCAAGCGCTTCTCTCGCTGTATCCCTGATCGATGCTTCATCATGCATAAGCAAGTCGATTAAGCTGCTAACGAATTGCTCGGCGTGGGCAGGGACATTCGACGGAACCCGCATTTTGTCAGGGAGGAGCTCCTTTGGCACAGTCTTGAGAAGAGACATCGATTCCTGAGCGTCCCATGCACAAGCTCCGCAAAGCGTCGCGAGGAAGAGCGTCAGATTTTGCCATTGAGCGCGCAACTCCTGGATTGCCCATGAGCATCACGTCTGCCACCGAAAGGATGGCAATCGTACCTGCTGTTGCTTGAACACGGCATGGTGCACCTCGGGACCGACAGGCGCATTCTCGTTCAACGCTTCATACACCTGATAAGAGATGGATTTCCACCTCGCGTAACATTCTGTCCACACCGCAGGATGAACAGGGGACGAATAGGAGATCAGCCGAATCAACTTCCGGATACGCTTTTGGTGCCCAACGCGGCCTAAGGTGCATGTCAATCGATAGGAGGCGATGATCTGCACGACGGGTACATACCAACAAGCACAACTCTCGGGTCACCCAACTGCTCGTAGATGAAGTTCCGCTTCGACAGTTCTTCTTCCCCTAACAGGTCTGTGACAGGGACATCCGGCAAGCTCTCGACAAGAGCAATCAACCTAAGACCTCTCGCCGCGAGGTGGGATATGTCAACGTTAGCTGAAGGAAGGGTGACCATGAACCCGATCTCGCTGAGGGTCAGCGCAGGAACGCGAGAGGCATCACGCTGGATCTGCTTCACATGGTCCATGTTGATCCTTTTACTGTAGATGTCGACTATCTGGTGCGCCANGAAGGTATACAGTTGCTGTGCTTCCAGGTCGACCCTCTCGTTCAGGAGGTTGGANGCAACGCTGAGNAGGGTTTGGGGTCTATCANNGTATATTCAGTTGNGNTACTNCAAANCGAACAAAANCNGCNGACTCACAAAGCGAGCTGCAAACAGGTCACCGCCAGCTGACTGGATGGATCATTNGGNGGTCCCAAGACCGCCAACTCTGTCATCTTCGCGACACAGCANGCGGTNGACACCTTCACGCATATGTCCAAGTTNGAGTACCAGATCTTCGACGTGACAGCGAAGTGTTTGTCCATCTCCTCACCNACCAGNCCCCTCATGGTGAAGGCCGGACTAGTGCGCCACAGCGTCAATATGGCNANNACGAGGATGTCCCGGTCAGTNAGGGGATCTGGGGCNTGTGANGCTCGTTTCCCTCTTGGTCGTGCNGAAGCGCGTTTAGGNTTGTTGTATTCATCGACTTCNGGACGGCGGGTNGCACAGCTCTGTTGCCNANGTTAGTAAGNGCCAGATNNAAATGAANNCNTNGATCCTTTACCTCNAGTACNCCNCGGAATCTTCGGCCGACGGTCTCNTACAGGTCGTCGATTCGCCTTCGTAGAGGNACCTGGGANNACTCAGGATATNTNGANCGTTCGAANAGCNNGGNCAGAGNAGGGCGTACCTCTGCNGATAGCGTCANACAGGCGCGAATAACACAAGTCTTGACGGCATCNGAGCGCTCCGGCTCCATGCTTTCCATGAACAAGGGTACCGAATCCTCTTCNGGAATNAAGCGNAAGATGGCGCAGAGAGCATCGGCNTAAAGAGCGATGTCGATNTCCTCTACAGAGTCCCAGAACACCTTCCTGCCCTTATACATTACCCCCTGATNTCNTNTGTNAGTCGAGGCATCTGTTTCGCAAAGAGCACGGATATCGAACCTTGATGTCGTGGGCTATCTCGGTAGCGACACTCGTAAGAGGAAGTTCGTCTGTTCCCGTCACACAGCCAGCGACCCGGCACATATCAACAGCGCAAGCTAAAGCTACCTCTGACAGTTTGGATGGGCCCTTGAGGTGCTTTACAATCTCTTGGCCAAAGCGTTGCTCCTGGGGAGGTCTTTAGTACAGGACCGTAGGAACTATGGCGACGATACTAACTTTGCGCTTCGACCCACCGCCGTACGCCCCAGATATCTGGAAGTCTGCGGATATCCGGTCATAGGTGATGCAACTGAGAATCGTGAGGCATGGCCAGAATATACGTTCATGGCCAGGGGTGGCCATTGAGAAGAGCAAATCAAAGACTCGCTCGGGTGCGCCTTCTGTTCTGCCCCTTGTTCGTATCGATTCGTTGAACTCGTGCGTGAAACGGTCTATCCAGTTCCATACTGCAGCTCTGAGCGAAATAGCAACCGCGAGCTGTGCCTCCTTGCCCATGTTAATGAGCAGTGATGAAATGTCTATTATGAGGGAATTAGAGTTATCGTGGAAAGGCGTTCGAGCAAGCATACCGTTGAGAAGCATGATAAGACGTTGGCGATCGAGGATGGAGTGGGCCATCAGCTGCAGATCCACGGTATCGGGAGGAGACTCTTCTGGATGGCTACCCAAATGCCGGATTCGGGTCCTGAGTCTATGGTATACTACGGTCCAGTTGGTCGCAGATATATGGAAGATGATGCGTCCTGCGAACTTGGCAATGAGGTCGCTCACTACGCCTGGGTTCCTTACGAAGGAAAGATGTGTCTTCTCGTACGTTCTGCTGGCAGCGAGATGTGCACCCGGTTGTACGGACCTCAGAGAGGAAGATGATGCCTGGGATCGAAGGGTGTGCGTTTCCGAGTCGTCCTGAAGGTTGATGGTTTCCTTCAGTTCGAAGTCGCGGAATGAGAGGTCGGTGGAGGGTGTGGCCAGCATCAGGGGAACTTCATGGGTGGTCGTCTGGCGCAGGTATAAAACCATCACGCTAAGGATGTATTTTGCGCAATAGTCATCGATAGGTGCGGGTTCGTAGAACGAGGGAGCGCTTTGCCTCGGGGATTCGGCGGTGTGATCGCTCGCACGAGATGCGGATCGCTGGTTGGCATTCCAACGCGAAGCCATGGCCATAGAGAGGACTTTGAGGATGAACAGCTGAGATTGAAGGGTTTCAATGGTGAGGTGGTTGGGTCCAGAACTGTTCTCGGGGGCCTGAAGCTTAGGAATAAATTGACGGAATCTTCGAAGACGATGGGGGACTCACCTTTGCCAGACGTTCCGCCAGTTCACTTAGCGCCAAAGAAATGATATCCAGCGAGTCATGCGAAAGCTCAACCAACGTTTCAATGGCCTGTTGAGTGAGGGGGTCGGACTCGAGTTTCTCCAGAGGCATGCCAGAGTTACATGGAAGCTGTTGGGCATTAACGCAACGTATTTCGAGAGCTAAGACCCTGCGCACCTTGTCCTTTAGCCTCTGCACTAGCACCTGCACAACCTTTTGTTGAGGACCGCCTGGCTTGTCCAAAGAGACTGTGGATGATTGGCCATGACCGATGTTGGACGCTGGTGGTCCTGGGACCACGACACGGTGGTGCGAGTCTGAGCTCTTGTGCACCCTGCTTGAGGTGGCACCGAAGAAGTTGTTGGGCTGCCCCGCGGATGGCTGGAACGGCNGTCGAATGGGCATGTTGAACCAACGGGGGTGTAGACGCGTTTACCCCCTACAGAAGTCGTGTGAGGAAGAAGTGGGACGGTCTATACGTTGTCGCTGCTGCTAGCGACGAGCAGAAACCAGCGATGGGAGGAAGGCGCAAGCCTTGCGTCGCCGTCGTCGTCAACGTCGTCCACGACGTCGAGCGCTAGAGGTGATGGAAGGATGGTCGCTGATAATTCGCTGACTAAGCGGTGGTGTGGACTGTTGTGGGCGCGGCCTCGAATTCGNACAAGCCGCATCCGGACGTGTCGTAACGCCTCTTCGTCCACTTCCAACATGTTGGCAATTCTGTATCCCGAGTTAGACTGTCTCTACTGGCGCTTGGGTAACACACCTGGGACTNTGTCGACGTTTAATGTCTGCACCGAGCCGAANTCGGCTGCAACCACTGCCGAATCGAACGATGTTTGTACGCAGCGTCATCAGCTCAAGGGTGAGTGGCGGGGTAGTGTTGGGTAGTCACTAGTTGCTGCGTNTGTTGGAGCAAGGTGCGTATCTCTNGTTATATTTAAAGTCTGACCAAGACTAAATTTGCGCAAGGAGGCCACTCATATATCGATACAGCATAGGGATAAGGAGGTGCTGTGGAGAGTTCAAGCGCTCCCGNGATTTCCAGTGTTGTACCAAANCGTCTATTTTCTCGAGTCAGAGCTCTTCTTTTGAAGTTTATTTGAGAGCTAACAGCTNTTTTGGCCAACGATCTTCATCCCGGCCCCCGAGTGGCTTCAATTCCAACGCCTATCTCTCTTGGAAGAGACACCCCCATACAGACGGATTCACACCTCCTNACATGNTATCTGCACACTTCGACCACTACCTGTGGATTCTCCNAGCCATTTGAATCCGGAAACGTAGCGATAANNGTTCGATTGTCGAGTTAGGTCTCGTAAGTNTCTGATTATAGCGAACTCTNACATGATGCTTCATGCATCTCAGTTATCNCATGACACATGCTTACCAGCGCTTACCGGGTATCTGGCTACTNTCCATCTGACTACTGCTCAGGTTGTTTTNCTTCGTTTATCCGATAGCCCAGTGGCTACTGCATAGCCTTTTCTAGTCATCGGAACAATCAACATTCAACACGACTCATTAAAGCCGGCGCTCAACTTCTTCATTGTTCATTGGACGTCGGAAAAGCCTCCGCTACCGAGGAAAGTGCAACACCATTCATCACCGCAACAGNCAAGCCACGCACCCCTCAACACGCTTAAGCCCAATTTGGGCGTCATATCACAAGCTCGAGCAACGGAACGGGCAGGTTCTCCAAGGCTTCGTTGAACAAGACGCCGAACGCTCCGGTAGAGATTACCACAAGGTCGTCTGACAGGACAATGAAATACTCAAGGCTGATTGCATCCCGAGTTGGTAAGATGTCCTACCTAGTATCTCCACAGCCTACAGCTCACTCCAGGCGAAGTGGATTTGTCCCATCTTAGCCATGAATGACCCCGGTGTTACAGAACCTTGACAGGAACGCCATTGTTCGTCTAAAGCGTTAGATGAGCCTGGAATACAACAGTACGTTCACTCTGGTCGCACTCGGAGCGGTATGGGCATTTCGGGGACTTACTAGAACTTCATTTTAGCTGGTCCAATCCTCCGGGGAGGTGTGATCGGAGGATGCCACCCGCCCGGACCTCCAAGGTCGCGATCGCAAAGGGCAAGAGGGGTGCAGCACAGCCACAGGACCCACATCGCCCTACAATCGGCTGTCGCTGCCCCTTTGAACCGTCTGACACGCAGGTGAGATCTAGAATCAGATCTGCATATCCATCAGTTTATTGTTCGCCTGATCTGGTCATTCTGACGACGTTGTATTTTCAGAGATTGTCTGCAATTCAGACAGCGGTGGCAGGGCGCTTCCCCGTGTCCTTCACTGCGAATCTGAAGCAGTATAGGAGAAACCGGTTACCAAACAATTATTACTCATGTCTAAATGGGCCGTTGTCGCATGTGTGCCCCGAATCTGCGACGAAGATGCAAGGAGGCGCGAGTCAGGGGCGCGGGAATCGCATGATAAAAGGATTACTCCCAGCTCCGCAGAACAAATTTGAAACCCCCCCTCTTCCCTCCCCAGTTTCCCAGCGAGGCTAACCGGTTGAGCCTGCTTCGCTTTGCTTCGTCACAGCCGACACCCTCCGCATCGCTGGTCATCATCTGCTTTCACCCTCCCATTTCTTGTTTTTGTCGCTGATTGCTATCGTCTTTGCTTGCAAGCTCGGTTGTTTCGTTTGTTCGTTGCTATTATTCGTCACGTTTCTGCGCTGTTCTCTGCTNNATTCTCCGAGTCATCGCTTGCACCTTTTCTCCTAACCCACCATCGATGTCGCGACCAGAGCTGCCAGATTTCGAATACCCCTCAACACTGCGAACGCGCAGCGACGGCAACCGAGAATCGCTAGGGACGTTCAATCCGTATACGTCGACCGNGATTCAGTACAGTCAGCACGATCGACGGGCATTGCCCACGTCGACGGCCTATCCGCCATCAGTACCACGTTCTTTACAGGACGATTATGGGATCGGTGGGGGACCAAATAGAAGCAACGCGTCCACAGCTCAAATGGCCACTCTGAGCAACATCTCGCCCTTGACTCATAACCACATCCACCGACCGTCGACCTCGCCCACCAACCCCCCTTCCTTCCCACCCCCTCTCCCCACCATCTACCACACCTCGTCNACGAGCGACGTTGATCACGTCTTNCGCCACGCCGCGACGCAACAGCAGCTTCCACAGTCACAGCAACCCGCCCCATTACTCCCCGCCTCCACTTCAAACACCTCGCGTTGTACCCTTTGGTGGTGCGATCTCGAGCCTTGGATGGACGAAGAATATGCTCGCCAAGTCTGTAGTAT
>JANDKE010000967.1:0-18085 GCA_027627275.1 Coprinellus aureogranulatus | reverse complement strand
CCTTTATTCTAAGCTCCTACTTTGGGACGTCTAGCATTGATACCTTATGTGAATACTTCTGGCTGTTCATATCTTGCAAAAGTGCTCGCATAGGTTATTACTTATGTACACACTTTCCGGCCCAGGTGATGCCCCTCCGACGCGTGATGAATCAGATGATCACTTGAAAACCGTCGGGCCAAATTTGGCAATACCAACTCTGTCTCAATTTGGAGATTGCGACCGGCGCGACCCGCCAACGATGTAAGCATTGGGGCGGGTCAACGATGACGTCAACCAGTGAATCCAGTGCGGCCGCACTGGGTTACGGTGGTTACGACGGTATCACCACCTTCCCATTGCCGTGAGGTATCTTGGAGACGCAGCTCCTGCACGGCTGTGTCTTTGCTACTCTTGCTCACAAGAGGACAAAATGGGGACTTCATATCCACACCTCAGCGCTCACCCGACTCGGAAGCCCCAAATCACCACTCAAGCCGCGTTCATCCTCCATTGGCGACTTCGCAAACACACGCGACCCGGTCAGTATTGCAGTCAAAATCTTAAATGAAATATCTGCCTAATGTTTCAAGTTTCTGTCACAGGCGTACACCATGATCCTAGTGCGGGTCACTTGGATCCGTATCATTGGGCACCCAGCTACCAACGGCCCATGAGACTTGGCTTCGCCTGTAGCAGCTGCAGCAAGCAATACTCAGCGTTGCACCATGCTCAGAGTCATGAGCGAGTCTGCACCCAGAATAAAAGAAGCATTGCGAGCATCCTGGATGACTCTCGAGCTTTCTGGGAGGCCCGTAAGAAGCGTAGGATAGAAGAAAGCTCACAGCACGCCGACCAAGCCATCCCTGGTGCTCCGATGCTACAGTTTGTGCACGGATCTACGAGTGCACCAAGCCCTACGGTGAGTACCGTTCCTTGGTAGTACTTCTCTGGGGAGTGTTGTTAGCGCTGTGCGCAGCTGCGCTGACACTCTCGAACTGCAGGGTTCAACGCCTGGGAGGTCAGAGCCCGGGAGCGAAACAACAACTGCTGATGTAGAACTAGAGCCGGCGAGTGGGGCTACAAGACCTCATGATTCTTCGACTAGTAGCCTGGCAAGCGCTACTGAGGCAGAACCTGCCGACTTGGATATCCCCATTGCTCAGCGGAAGCCTACGAGAGAGAGACGGCTTCCCAAGCGCTATCGGGACGATGATGTGCTTCCTGCTGCTCCATCTCAGCCTAATGCCGAGGAGGCGCGACACTTAGCTCAGGCTGGTGAGTGATGTCCCGCACACGCGGAGGCAGACAGCGCAAGCCTAGGTTTCCTTGGAACTGACAATAATTAGACCAACGCCCTCCGTCAAAGCAATCGCCAGCGCAAGCTCGACCAGGCAGTGTGGCTCATGCTGAACTCTCTAGACAACCCAACCTTCCGCTCGTTCAATACCAATCGACGCGTAGCCCATTCGGGGTGATGAAGACGTACAACATGCCCCACGGAACCCGTATGACGCATGATCCCGACCGTATTCTGACCCTCGAAGACCTGAGTGACATTTCTGAGGGACAGAGGAAGTCTGATGGTCCTCTTTATGGCCCGTTCAAGAGTAAATCTGCCTTTTCTCTCGCGGATTGGTACTGGAACTCGACGACCAAGTCTTTCGCAGACTTTCAGAAGCTCTTGGCAATTTTCAAGGAACCGGGGTTCTCCATGGACGACGCTCTCAATGTGAATTGGAGATCGGCGTTCAAAGTCCTTGGCTCCAATCGAAGCGACTTAGACGACAGCGACAATGGTGCATGGATAACTGACGACGGGTGGGTCTCCACGCCTGTCAACATCGAAGTACCTTTCCACAAGCAGATGAAGAAGAATAAAGGGACCGCCGACACACACTGTATCGGTCACTTCCGCCATCGCCGTATCATGTCAGTAATCAGGGAGAAGTTATCCTGTCGAGAAGATAGTCGCTATTTTCATTATTATCCTCATCGTGCCACATGGAAGCCGACCGAAGATTCCGCAGAAGTTGAATTGTACGGCGAGTTGTATGCATCGAAGGCGTTCAGAGATGCCCATGATGAGATACAAAGGCTGCCGGAGACGGAGAGTAACCGTGGCCTAGAGAGGGTGGTGGTGGCTTTGATGATTTGGTCTGACGGTACGCAGCTGACTCAATTCGGAAGTGCCAGTTTATGGCCTTGTTACCTTTTCTTCGGGAATGAGTCAAAATATCGTCGCTGCCGTCCGTCGGAAGGTTTAGCAAATCATATCGCATATTTCCTGAAGGTAAGTCGTCCGATGTTGGGCTGTAGCAGTTGTGTAAGCTAATGGACACTCCCTTGAAAGCTTCCGGATACATTCCACGATTATCTCAAGGAACGAAACGGGGGGAAGATGCCAACCGAGGCATTGGTTACTTACTGCTCTCGTGAGGCCTTCCACCAACAGTGGAGAATCCTCCTTGATGAAGAGCTTCTGGACGCCATGAGGCGCGGTTTCCGCTTAACATGCCCAGATGGAAGAATGCGCTGTTTCTACCCCAGGATCTTTACTTATTCTGCGGACTATTTGGAAAAGTAACCAGTTCCCTTTTCATTTACGACCCAGCCATACTGACTTTTACTGCCCCACAGAGTCTTGATAGCATGCCTTCGGAATAACGGACTGTACCCCTGCCATAGATGTCTAGTTGGGAAAGATGGGTTGTCAAAGTTAGGGGCACCAAGTGACGTCGAACGAGCCTCGCCGAGAAAAGAAGCAGATATCATCACCCTCGTCGATCAGGCCCAGGTGCTAATCAAGGACAATGGATACGCAGTGGACTCCAAAGACACGGTGGAGGTCATTCTAAAGCCGCAGTCCCTCGTCCCGAACAGGGTATGTGGTCCCCAATTTCTCCCTTTGTTCTTAACTCTGAGCCAAGGGTCCCCCACCCAGAACGCATTCTCCAACTTCTCTGGTCATACCTTTGACATCCGTGATGCCCTTGTGGTGGACCTGATGCACGAGTTCGAGATTGGTGTGTGGAAAAAGGTGTATATTCATGGTATAAGGCTTCTGGAAGCCTCTTCAAATGCGACCACGACATTGACCGCAGAGCTCGACTGGAGGTAAGCATCCTTCCGTTGTGTAGGTCATCGCGACCGAATTGACCTTGCAGCCTAGATTTCGCGAGACACCACCGTTCGGGCGAGAAGGTGTTCGCAAGTTCTGTGTAAACGCCTCCGATATGAAGAGGAAAGCAGCCCGCGATTTCGAGGATTTGCTCCAGGTACGTGTTTAGCTGTAGCGGCAATCATGATAAGTCCCTTTTTTGACCCTTGGCATTCACCTCCGCAGTGTGCATTTCCCGCCTTCGAGTCCCTGCTTCCTGAACCGCACAACACCAATCTTCTTCGCCTTCTCTATATTTGCGCCCAATGGCATGCTCTTGCGAAGCTCAGGTTACACAACGACTTCACAGTCGATTTGCTCGAATATACAACAACGCTCCTTGGTTCGCAGATGCGACGCTTCTATAAGGAGACTTGCCGGGAAGTCCACACCGAAGAGCTAGAGAAAGAAGCGGAAGCAAGGGAGCGGAGGGAAGGGAAGGGAAAAGGAAAGGGCAAGGCCTCTTCCAGCCGCAAGACAGCCAGTCTTGGTGTGTTCACCATCAAGTTCCACTTCCTGGGCGATTACGTCGCATGTATTCGGCGGTTTGGAACGTCCGATTCCTTTTCGACAGAAACGGTAAGGGATTTGCTGGACTCTAGAGTTTCTATTCTTGACGCCCCCAAAATGAATCACAGGGAGAGCTGTCTCATAGGCTTCCTAAATCATGGTATCCCAGAACGGATAAACGAAATTTTGAGAAACAGATGTCAGCGATCGAGCGTCGTCAAGCTCGCCTCTCCGGTATTCGTTCGGACATCGCGTCTGCCGAGTTGCCCATGGCGCCAATCCCAGCGGGTGACGAAGAAACAGGCGCATCTTTGGATAGCCGTTATACCGTTGCGGCAAACCAAAACGAAGCCATTGACCTATCTTGGCTCCGAAGCTGCCCAGGCTATACAGACCGGTACATTTCCGTGAGTGTTAAACGCTGACTTCTGATCAATTCCTGCGGTGATAATGACCAGGATTTCATAGGACTTCGTTCCCAAGTTAAAACGACACCTTCTCCCACGTATCGTAGAGATCCTGGGATATGCGCCGAATTCTGTGCCAGAATCAGAATTCTACAATGTCGTCCTTGCGGGAGACCGCATCTATGTGCATCGGTTATTGCGGGTGTACTACACAACATACGACGTTCGCAGAGCCGAGGATGTGATTCATGTCGACACCCCACAATGCAACGTCATGGTACTGAACGGCGAGTACAGGAAGGAAACATGGGACTCGGAACATCCATATCTGTATGGGAAATGCCTGGGTGTCTATCATGCAAACGTTTCCTTCGTCGGGTTCCTCCCGGACGGGACACGCAGCTATGCAGAGCGGCGAATCGACTTCGTGTGGGTCCACTGGTACAAACATATCCCTGCCACCACCGAGTTCTCTCTGGAGCGCCTCTCTCTTCTGCCTCTTGATGATCCCACTGCCCTAGGGTTTATTCATCCTGCAGATATCCTGAGAGGCGTCCACGTCATACCTCGCTTTTCCCTCGGAAAGAGAGTTTCACACCAGGAGTCCCGATGGGTTGGCGTCAAAGTGCAGACGGACACTTGGAAAGAGTATTACATCAACCGGTACGTCCCTTGCGCCTGCTACACTACGGCTAACCTGATGCTCACTGTCTATAGCTTTGCCGACCGTGACTTGTTCATGCGCTATCAGTACGGAATGTCCGTTGGACACACCTACATGCATAGCTATTTCCCACCACCCCAAGTTCCGCATATCCCGCCCGACTTCGATTATCATATGCTGTCTGAAGAAGACGCTGTTCTGGACCAGGTGGAGGGAGATGAGAGAGACCGCCTGGAGGATCTGGAGGATCGAGATTTGAGCGTATTCCAAGATTCTGAGACCCACATAGCTCAGCTTTGAAAGCTCAAGATTTGTATGTTACGCTGCGGTTTTCGATATATAGGACGTGTCATTGCCTGCCAACTCTGACCTTGCACTCGAACGCCATCCCGGTCATGCTCCGCGCGGGGTGTGTGCGCACCCTCTGGCGGCCGTAGGTATGTAAGGCATGTCAGCCTCCGAGTCAAGCTTCCAGTCGGCGGCGTGAACACGGTCATATGACATGCATTTGGAGGTGGGCATTGGCAACCCGAGAGGCAACGGCGTGTCGCATGACGTCACGAGCGCCTGTTCTCTTTTGTTTCTCGTCACAGCTTGAACTTGACAGCGATGGGCTGTGCGCTAGCCTACAGGTGGGCTTCATGCCTGTGAGCTCGTTGCAGTGTTCATAGCCCCAAGCCCCACCGGCAACCGCCCGATCGAATACGCCCTGTCGGCAAGAGCATAGTCCTCCCAACGACTGACCCTGAACGTCGAACGCACCGCACCAAATCATTTGACAATCTCTCGGATGACTTCGACACGGTTTAGATGGTGCAGACATTGGGAAGGCCTCGAAGGGTACTAGTAGCACGCTCACTGTCGTGCCGTTGCGCACGATTCGGACCAGCGACCATTTGAATGTACGCCTTCCCAGCGTCACTAAAGTCAAAGATCGTGCTCATTTGTATCCCATAGAGACGCTCGGGTCTCCAAGTCAACTCCTACACCCTCTGCAATGTCACATCTCCGGAAGTACAGATCGGTGTGGGTTCAGTTTTCGTACGCCTACCATGGTTCTGAATAAAAGGCCTGGCAAGTCATACTCCGAGTCCCCAACAGAATTTTCACGCCTTACCTCTTACCCAGAATCCTACAATGCCCAACCCAAGGCAGCAGCAAACTCTCGGTGCGCCCGTCCTCCGCCCTGTTCCATTACCCGGCGGAGCGAGCGATCAGTATGGTGGGTGCTATCCCATCTTTCGAATGCTGAGTCTGCGCTGACGTATGGGCAAGATGAGGATCGCCCTGTTCAGCTCACTTCCGAAGACCTGAGGCATTTTGTTGGGCTTGGTCTTCTGCCACGCCCTACGACGGCGCCCACCGTCCCCAGTCCTTTAAGGCATGAATGGACGATAGGGTCCAACGCAAACCTGAACCCAGCCCGGGCCCAAACCTCAGCCGGTGGAAAGTTGGTTTACTTCGAGTACGTCGTTCTCAATCCTCCATGAGGCCGGAAGCTCACTGGGTATCACCTCTCTTCCTCTCTTCGGCCAGTTACAAAGAGGAAACCGAACTTCGTGCGTTAGAGTTAACGCTCAAAGATCCCAAGTTCTAGACTGACTGCCTAGTAGTTAACCAACATGGGACTCGTTACTCAGCGGAAGAGCTGGAGACATGCGGGCGCCTGCTGCAGGACGGACTCCAGATTCACATTGCATTGCTTACCCATGTCCAAGCCGGAGAGTTCTTTGATGCGGTTCGAAACAAAGATCGTGTCTCGGTGCACCCGGTGAATGACTATGCGTCGATCGTCAAGTGGGCGCCTTCTGTTATCGAGTATGAGGCGCTGCGACCATTCCTTCATGTCATAGACCACCGCAGCGCCCAAGATGAAGAACCCGAAGGCATGGCCAGTAGCCCCCCTGAACCCCATTCCCCAGCAGTTTCAAGTTGCACATTGAATGAAGCCCTCACAACTCGCGACGAGCGTCACCATCCAGCGACGGAGGCTCCGATCCGTGAGCGAACGAACTCCGAATCTGCTGCTGACGTTCGCAATACCATAGATCCTTGTAACGAACCCGAGCAGGGTCGATTCCCTATCAGAGAATATGATCAAGGCTTGGGGGTTCCTGCGACGCATAGCCGAGACCCTCGCCCAGCCCAGCCCACTCCAAACATCGGGACACTTCAAGAGCCTGAAGCGCTTCCAGTCCGGGAGTTTGGGCCACTTCCCGAACGACACCCCGCTCGAGTTGCCGAACCCATCCCAGCCGAAATATCTGACCGAATGCCTGAAGCTCTTCCTGAGGCCACCGATCGCGCAATGCACCCCCTCCTCGTCGTCGTCTCCGCAACTGTTGGAGGGCTCTCCATGTGGGCCTGCTTAGCATTTGGGCCATTCGGTCAGTCACTCGAATTGCCATCTCACACTCATGCACTTACCGATGTCCATTGGATAGATATTGCTTTCACATCACCTCTCGTTACATTCCCAGTCAAACTATTTTTCGCGTTGATCATGTTTCGCATTGGGATACGTATTGGCCGCCGCTTGGCATTAGGCCTCAGCGTGACGGCAAGATACATTTGTTTCTTCATTATGCGCCTCACGCTCCGCGCATTCCAATTTGTGCTCGAGTCCATGCTCGCGACTCTCGTGCGAATTCAAGGTAACGCTCCTCCGAGCTCGTGCTCAGAATAGACTCACAGAGACATTTACAGACCGTTTTACCTCTGCCACCAATTCCCAGTAGAGATTACCTTCTGATCATCGGACTTGGGTCCATCTTTGATGTCTGGTTACTCGCTATTGCCCATTCCCCTTTCATATTCTTCCTGTGTTTATTTACTTCTCCACTTCTCGAAAGTTCACTGTCATTCGTAGTTACCTTGTGTCTTACAAATATTCCCGCCTTTGTGAGGCGCTGTGCCCCGAACCGATAGCTTGTGCGAGTGCGTGTCCATCTCAGTGCCGAAGGCGTTGCTTTCCCTTGACTACGATCCTCGTTGAGTGTTAGTGGTTTGTACCGCTTACGGGATGCCCTACTTGGTCGCCGAATCTCTCAACGCTAGTGCGCTCACCATCAACCACAGAGGGTGCTCCTTGTTTCGCTGAATACACTCGCTTTGTTGGCTGATGGAGACGGGCAACCGTCGCCAGATATATCATTCTGATATGACCTGCTATAACTCTGACCAGGCCTGATCATCGATCCACCAACACTAAAAAGGAAAATCAGTCTGGCGTGACTCTGATCAGAACTATCAGGCTTTAGCAGTGGATCAACAAAAATGAGATGGACTTTCATTGTTCCACTTACCCTTTGTCCATTCGCCTTCTCGAACTTTACACATGGATCAAACCCCAAGATACAAACATCTCGCGAAGCAGAGTTCAACACAAGTCTAACAAAGGTCTCGGGATCGGAGCGTATACTTAGTGGTTTTGTGTGTGCGGCGCCAGCGCGGTCGAAGTGGACTTGACAGACTTCGCCCTGTTTAGACACGATCAGGAAGCGTAAGGACATTCGGTGGGGTTGCTTTTCGAGTATTTTGCTGGATATCGCCGAGTTGCATGAGGTGGAGATCCAGGGCGGGAAAGGGTGGTACTGACGAGGCGTATCCTTCCGCGTCCTGGATAATCTTCACCACCCAACCTGGTATGCCACCGCTACCATCTACGAGCTCCACCACGAAGGAAGCTACATTCGCAGGGCCTGCGCGTGCAGTCTGGTCAACACGATCAAAGTAGGAGTCGTCACTCCCTTGAATGTCGAAGTAACGATACTCCTTCCTTTTACTGACACTCGTAGCGGCAATGACCCTCCTACAACCGCTGGCCTCGCCGCTGTGATCAAAGGTCATCATATTCTGTATCATAGACCCCACGCTCTCACCAAGCTGGTTCTGCTTCAACGCTTCAAGAATACGCGGAACTAATTCCTCTTCATCAAATCGTAGCTTGGAGTTGCTGAACATCGCTGCCTTTAGCGGCATGATGTGCTTTCGACGCAGAGTGCCGTGCATTTCGAAAATCCGGAGAGGGCAGAGAGAGATGGTGGCAAGAGAAAACAAGGCGCTGTGTGGCACTCACGGGAGTTTGGGAAATTTATAGACCGCTTGGCCGAGTGCCACTGAATCAACAAAGGCATGGACCAGACGACGACGGGCGTGGGCGTGACGCGTCTAATTAAGACATGTGACTTTTGAAGACGCGTCGAGCGCCCGGCCCTCAAGAACTCAAGGCGCAGCGTCAGGAAATCGCAGGCGCACGCATCCTCAAGACGGTCACGGTGTCGCCGTAGTGTCTCTGACAAGATGCAGTCCCGTCCACTTGTAGGCTTAGACGGATCGAAAAGACGAAGAGCAGCGGGGAAGTGAGGTCGCGGTATGTTCAGCGGATGTCTTCGGGCATTTCGCCCTGTTACTCACATCATACTTCCAACCTAGCTCAGGCAGTGAGAGAGATACGATCAATGCGGGCGTTGTGATACGGGTTTATTATTCTGGAAGTGCTTCATCTCCTTACCCGGGTTCATTCAATTTGCTTTTGAACGTATATAATTAACCCCCTTCCGCCCTAGTAAGTCGTAGTTCAGTCCAATATCTGCCGCGCTGATCAAGCCCGCTATACAACCAAGAAATACGTCGTTATATATAGGCTCTTCATGTCCACATCAGAAACACCCCCCAATGCAGTGTCAAATGTCATTCAGCCCTGGATCTGAGTTCGTTATCATGTCTGAACCCAAGGCGCTTTGGTTTTCACCCTAGTCGTCGTCAGTTCGCGTACGCCAAGAGACATCCACAGGATATCCAATGCTGCTCCTCCATTCGACATACTCTAGCATGGTGCACCACACCTCGTTCCCTACCACGCCGCTCCCCGCTCTAGACGTTGTCGACTCCACGAAGATATACTTCAGTTTAGGGAGGAGTGGCCGGGGTATATGATCGCCGTCCATCTGCATCGCCTCGCGGAGCGTTGGAATGAAGGCTGCGCATGCTGCCTTGGTCAAGACTAAAGTCCTAACTTCATCTGCGCGAGCCAAAATGCCGATGACGCCGTCGAGGGCCGGAGAGCCTGAGTGGTCGATCGACTGATAAAGGTGTGGGTCAACTGTTACTCGAAAGCTGGTAGTGGTGATCAGTGCAAGAGAGTTGAGTGTGCACGCCAGCGCAATGTCGTCGACAGCAGGGTTTCGAAGGGTGACACTAAGAGGAGGGTGTCGAGGTAGAAGCGGCGGAATGGCGCCGCCAAAGTATTGGTCGAGATAGTCTTCTACTCTTTTCGTACCCCGGATGTTGTTCAAATTGATGGACGTCTCAGGGCTGAGCACCGTCCCCACTGTCATTCGTACACCGCTTTCGTCATGCTGGACCGATACCTCCATCTGCGGGGTGGTCATTGTATTTGGGTGACCAGCTACGGATGCTGCGATAGCAGCGACTAGTTCGAGAACGTCTTCGCCATCAAAGGCTTCGCCATCGCCATCAGTGAGATTCGCCGAGGGAGGTAGGCTCAACTGAAGACCGCAGGTGTGAGGCCTCTCAAGGACAAGGAAGATGAGGAGAGATAGGAAGGCTGCATCCCAGCTAGCCTCGGCGAGNGAGACCAGCCGTANTTCTGGTAGGACCACNTCTTCAGGAATTTGACCAATTGCGTTATCAAGCTCCGAATTGACTTGTATAGCGAACCTCAGGGCTAGGAAGCGGAGNCGNGGCGTGCCGCGCAGAAGGGCGAGCCACTCGACAACCGAGTATCTGATGGATCTCGGAGTCAGGCTTGACACGGACAGCTCGGTGAGGTTGCTTAGATCCATCCAATGGGGGAGCTCCAGGTTAGTGTTGTGTAAATGGAGGCTTNGGAGGGAAGAGGAAATTGCTGGGAGCGCACCGGCGGGGGANTGAACGGCGCCCGACCATCTCATGACTTGAATTGAACGGTAGGATGATAGCCCGATGGAACCGAATATCCAACGAGTATTGGCGAGAGGGCAGAATGAANGTGANATCTGGATGTTCCACTCGCGAATACGTGCTCTGTCTTCCCTCAATTGAAGGAGAACGAAGAAATCCCTGTCCTCTGCCATCTTGAANGGGGCGGNGCGATGCCCGACGTCGATAAGGTAAGGGCGCGACAACGGGAGCANGTCNATTACGACTNCAGGACTGTGTTTTTGAAAATCGATGGCNTGNANCCAGAGGGGGCTATAACCACGAGCGGCATGGCGCCATAGTTCGCAGACTTGGGAGCATGCNAGAATAGTNGTTCGAAGGAGGGTTTTTTCATCGAGATCGATATCTGCCCCGCTTGGCTCCAGCGCGTNGGTGAAGATAACTTGCAGGATCTCAGCAGGAAGAGCATGGGTGATGGTGGGAGACGCCCTGCGACCAGCGCAATTGGGCGGTAGAATATGCCTTCCAGGTCTGCGAATAGCAAGACGACGGGCGGGAGGAGTGGTGAAAGGATGCGGTCCAGACGAACNGTGGCTAGTCGGTGGAGGTGAAGACATACCGTTCGAGGCTGGGGTATTTTGTGGGAGGATATCAAGCACGCTGCGCGGGATATGTAGGCTCCAGTTTGAGAACCAATCACCCACGGTTGAAGTCCGTAAGTACTAGGAATGGGTCTGATCATCGAGGGGTGGTGTACAGCCCTCGGCAAAGACCCTGATACTTGTTCCCAATCGACAGGTCTTGAGCTTATCCCTGACGAGAAAAAGTTTATCAGTGATGCTTCGTACGTACAAGGGTTGACACACCNTGGTTTTGTGGCTGGGTATCGAGAAACATCGACGGATATGAAACCACAGCCCCCTGCGAATCGTGCAGGGTCCAAAGCCCTGCCTCAGATGAACCCGCCGAGGAGACAAGATACGTGGATCAGCAGACCAGTCCCCATCGATTGTGGCACGGCAGGCACTGGACGATTTGAATTGGATGTAGGAAAGTGTTTCACGGACACGCCTCCCTGAGAGAATGGGGACAGCGGGCTTGCAGAGCCCCCTCGACCCTGCTAGTCTATGTTAGGAAATGGGCCTTCGAATTGGAAATTCAGCGTTCATCTCCGCTCCGGTGNGGTCGGCTGAATCCATTCAGAAGGCTTGCACTGCTGCAGAACTTGGCGAAGGCGAGGCATGCTGTCGGAAGGGGTGATCATTATCACCATGGCCAGCGGAGCAAANCTCTTTNGGGGAGTCCTAAGGNAGCTCNCTGACATCCGAAGACAAATTCCTGTTGAACGNCCAGGAACTATGGCTGCCCGAGTCGGGGACGATGACGGAGAAGGCAAAGGTGCGCATCACTATGGACTCCCACGGCAGGCGGGNATCGCTGCTTGGTAACGTGGTNGAAGCCAAACAACCTCCTTGGTCCACTCGTAGGGATACAGTGCGNATTGAATCNAAAGTAAAACCCCGAACTCTCCTAGCAGGCCACAGAATGCAATAAGGATTGGCCACAGTCATANTANCTCTTGGTACGAGTAATCTAAGGGCGTGGGGGNCNGGGCCTCTCCCCGTTGGGCATCCTCGCCGATATATCCCCAGCATACCAAAGGACATCTTCATCAACCACCTTTATCACTTTCACNGCGATATGAAGCGGTACGAAGNAAAACTTGGGATCGTCTAAGAACGCCTCATCATCCTGCTCTGGTACAGCTTTCTCCAACGCGAAACTCGCCAAAGCCACAACAGCAAACTCCCCCAACCTGCCTATNAACCCAATCAATCGTGCATGCTCGTTCTGTTCCACGCTTTCGAAGATACCCAGACTCCGTGGATCTGTGAAGATCCGCTTACCCCCATGAGACAAGCCTGATAGAACCTTCGAGTTGGTGAAGCACGACTGGACGGGGAAATCTGCGGTATCGACCCACACCATACCGCGGTTGGCTAGNAGGGTTCGTCGCCGTGAAGGAGATGCACTNGGCCCCGAGACCGCATCCNGGAAACATGCACTGAGGACTCTGAACAACTGGGCTCGCCTACGATTTGAAACCCAACTATCATTNTTTTGAAGTTCTTCAAGGGCCGTCAGCTGGNCCAACGAATTTAGAAGTGTCCACGCACCGATTCGCTGTAGCCTGTTTTTGTTACANTCCTCCCTGTGGAANGCCTTCCAGTCTTCCCGTTGGCACTGTCGAGAGCAATACACGACTGAATGACACGATGAACATTCAACACTCGCCCCACAGTCGGCTCGTTCGACCTGATAGTGCTGTGGGACATCAACAAAAATAGCGCAGTAGGGGTAAATCAAGTAATCACCTGAAGGTTATCGCAAAGGCCAATATCACCCTCTAGTAATGCAGGATCGTAGGCGGCCTTGTAGAGAGCCAAACTGTACCGGAAGTTATTCCAGATATACCGAACAGCGGGGTCTGGATGCGAAGCTACCCTGTCCCATAGAAAGGCAGGAACTCTGTCGAATGCTGCTCTGGCGGCACGGGCAACCCGAGGGTGGAAAGAAGCGATATACAGCTGTCTCAGAGGATTGGCACAAGGCCAGTTATCGAAAGGGTAAGCGCCGACCTCTCTGGGAGCCGAGGAGTCGTGCATGATTATGTTGAGGTAACCAGCTTCAAGGAGCTGAGGAAGAACGCGCGCGTGTTCATATACGTTGGGCCCTTGGGGACGCAGCGACTGGGAAGCGACCTCAACTGCGAGGGAGATGTCTCCTGGTTCGCAAAGGGCCAAGGACAAGTCCATCGACAGCTGCAGGATGAACATTGGGAACTTGTACTCCTCCGTCAGGATCTTGTAGAACCGTCGTGCTCCAGCGAGAAGCCGGGCCCCTGCTTGCAAGTATATGAGACCATTCGCTGATTCGCGAGTGTCAGGATAGTCGCGGTATGCTGTCTCCCACTCTCTAGCGTGTAGCATGAAGGCGGCTGCCAAGCGACGACAGGACTTGCCATGCCATCGGTTTATTTGGTTGACCATGATCGCGTCGAAGGGCGGTTCAGCAACACACTCTGCAAAGAGCTGAAGAACTGGTACTGTGGCGTGGTAATAGTCGTATACGTCGAGAGGTGGGTAGCGATTCTGTCGCTCGGCTCCGGCTATCCATAGGTCCATGCTCACTTCTACGATGGTTTCGAAAAAGTGGTAATCAACCCCATGCTTGCGGCAGAGTTCCACCAGAACTTTCAGCATAACGGCTATAGTCGATAGTGGGAGGTTGGCGGGGTCGTCAGGGTTCGATAGGAGGGTGGCGACATTCCGCACCAGAAAACGGATCCAACCGAACACGCCGCCTCGCTGAGATTCTAGCATATCCAGCATCTCTTGCCTGTCCTGCGTCGGGGCACTTTCGAAGTACTTGTAGGCAACAGGGAGGACCTTGATAGACGCTAAGCTCCGGGACATGTTCTCGAGGTCTTCCTTCCTGAACTGTTCATGCTGCACCTTGTGCGGGATGAGCTCGAGCTTTAAGTGGTCGAGGAGTGCTGAGAGTGCCTGCATGGCTGTAGAAGCATTTTCTGGCCAATCGAGCCCAAGCCGCTTGATGTGGGTAACGGATCCGCTTCTCACCCCATCCAAAATCTGTCGGACCAGTCCAGATGTCGCGTTTGACAAGGTTCCGCTGGACATACCTGCTCGAATCTACCCCTGCTAGTTCTGCCCATTTCTATACCGCGCGCAATCTGGATGTTGTTGAGAGATCGGAGGCCTGAGACGTACTAACACGATAAACTGAGTAGGGAAGTCGAACATGAAGGCAGAGGGCAAAGCTTTGTCTTGGGAACAGCTGAACATCTGAATTCCAGATTCGCTCATAAGCGACATCATATGTTTGGCTCTGTGATGTGTTATGAGCGTCTGGAGCGATTTAGGGGTTCGCAAGTGCAGGGAGACATGGCGAAACTCGTTTGAAACCGAGAAAACCTCGTTTATACTTGGCCGTAAGTGTGCAATTGTGTATGAGATAGGCGTAGACAGGACTAGCTATTAGCGTAAGGGGCAAGTTAGGGGTCGGAAATCAGATAAATACAAAACACTGCACCGTACCGCAGAGAATGTTCAGTAGTCCGTGCAATAATGACATTATCCTTGTGGGAGGTCCGTGGATTTGAAGGTAGAAGATAAATGAGTCCAAGGCCAGTCCCAATGGGAAGGCGAAAGTGGGTAGAGAAATCGAGTATGTGTCAGTAGTGTATGTCCGAGTGTGCACAGTCCAAGACAAGTCCATTTGATATTGTAGAGTCCATTGTAGTGCGACTAACGGGTTTCTGTACGGGCAAGATAGGGCCCGCTTTCGAGCCCGAGAGCGCTCTTTCATATTTGGAAAACCATGGCGACATTTGGCATGCGCAGTGTCAGGGACGAAATCACCCGCATGACATTGTCGTTGGAGACAAGCGCAGAACATGGGTCAATGTCGATGACGAGGTCCGTGGCCAAGGAGATGAAGGGCTGAGCGAGGAGGATCAGTCCGTCAAAGTCGGCGAGGGAAGGGTTATCGAATGAGATGGTTCATGGGTGGGAACTGTGGATAAGAGGACTTGTGTCTGTGGAGGTAATCCATCACACCCTTCGGTCCCCGCGGGCCGTTCCAGTCCAGGGTGGGTGTAGGATTGTCGATGGTGCCCAATTCGTGCGAGCACATCCTCTCTCCCTCTCCTCGATGCCACCGCGGCGCTTGGTGGACCCCAGCACCCTCCTTCCACCCCCAGACGGCCCCTGCTACCGCCGTGAAGACGATAGTTATTGGTGTGATTGTGCCCGCCTTTGTTCAGGGGTGTTGCAACCAGTGCATCGCAATGCCTGGTACTATCATCGAAGTCCCGAAGCACAGCTACAGCCCAGAGCTCGAGGTTCTCGGACTGGCTCAAGGATTGCGCCCACCTCAGGACGGAACGAGCCTGGAGAAGCTTCACAACAGGGAAATGGTTCTGCGATAGGGCTAGGAAGTGGATATATTGACAATGAGAATGGTGGAGATGGCGGCATACCTGAGGGTGGTTTGGAGCAGCCAGAGGTGCGTGGACGCTGCTTGCCTTCTATAAACTTATCTCAAATGCTTCTAGTTCCAGGCTGCTGAACCGTCTCTTCCACCCACCCAAGCTGCGGCTCCAGCGATGCAGCAGGGGGTAGCACCAGAAGCGAATGTCGATAACGACGATACACCTCCAGTACCCGACCCCTCCAGTGGGTCTGCACCTCCAACTGTCACCCTTCAGGATATCAAGGACGCCCTCGCGTACGCCGAAGCACTCAAGAATGCCAAACTCGATGGGCTTCCCGACTATGTGATCCAACGTCTCCAGGCGCCCATCCGGACTGTGCTCAACCTCGACAGCGACCCCGATACAAAACTCTGCATTCGTCTGTTTATTACGGTTGGGGCTGCCTCTCAGCAGTCGTATAAAGATGCCTGCGCAGCTATCCAAGAGCACTTCCCACAGATGAAGCTCCTCACCTATGAAGAGGTCCAAAGCACAATCCAAGAGCTTACTGGTATAGTCCCGATTGTGAACGACATGTGCCTCAATAGCTGTATGGCCTGCACTGGACCCCTGGCAGATCTACAGCAGTGCTGCAAATGCAGTGAGCCACGATATGACCCCTCGAGCCTTCAGCTTGTCCCTCGTGCACAGTTCTACACCATCCCCATTGGACCCCAGTTTCAGGCCCTATGGCGGAACCCAGAAAGTGCGGCACTCATGTCGTATCGCAAGACTGCAACCGCGGAAATGCGCAAGAAAGTCACTGTCAACACTGATGGTTCGTTTACGGTAGAACTCGACGAGATAAACGACTACATCTGTGGTACCGACTATATCAAGGCCGTTCTTGGGGACCATATCACTGATGACGACTGCGTTCTCATGCTATCAGCTGATGGAGCGCAGCTCTACGAGCACAAGTCATCTGACTGCTGGGTGTATATCTGGGTTGTAATGGACCTTGCTCCTGGCGAGCGCTACAAGAAGCGCCATGTCATCCCTGCAGCGTTCATTCCAGGCCCGAATAACCCCCAGAACTATGATTCCTTCACCTTTCCTAGTCTGTACCACCTTGCCGGACTCCAAAAGCATGGGCTGGTGATCTGGGACTCACGAGAGGATCGGCTCTTCCGCTCGTACCTCTATCTCCTGTTTGTCACATCTGATGGACCTGGGCTCATCCACTTCAATGGTTTCAATGGTCACCAGGGGTATTGTGGATGCCGAGGGTTCTGTCCATGTCTTGGGCGGCGGATCGACAACTCGACAACTTACTACCCTGTTCTCCTGCGGCCTCTTGGGGACCTCCCAGAAGGATCTGGGCATCCAGACGTTGATATCGGAGACTTGCTCTGGACCGATCGGGAGGCTATTTACAAGGAACGGTTGAAAACGCTGGTGTCTGCACGAAACAAGAGCCAGTACAAGGTAATCCGTCGAACTACTGGCATATCTAAGCCAAGTATCATCAGTGGTCTTGACCCTACGCGACGGCTTGGGATTCCCAATGCATTCCCAAACGATACCATGCACCTCACAGGTCTCAACGTGCCGCAACTACTGCTGTCTTTGTG
Source organism: Coprinellus aureogranulatus (assembly GCA_027627275.1). Lineage (NCBI taxonomy): Eukaryota > Fungi > Basidiomycota > Agaricomycetes > Agaricales > Psathyrellaceae > Coprinellus > Coprinellus aureogranulatus. Next base: position 852 of record JANDKE010000967.1, on the reverse strand, counting down.
GCATGGGACGATGGCTTGTCACTCCGATGACGACAAGTCTACCTGGGACTGGAGGACTTTACAGTGCCCCACTTTTCCAATTGGACTCCAGTGGAGTCCATTGTAGTCCAGTTGGAGTGGTTGGAGTTTTCAGCAGAAATTTGGGTGAGGTCCAGTCTAGCCTACTCCAACCAACTCCAGCCCACCAGCCAAATCTTGAAGGTTGGACTCCAACTAGAGTGAAGGTATGACTGGAGTCTAATGGACTTCATTAGAGCTACAGCCTAGAGTCTAGCGGGTATACCTTAGTTGGACTCCAATGGATTCCATTGGCAAATATGTGGCTGATGCCATCAAAATCCCAAAATAGCAAAATGTGGCTGTGCTATTTTTTGACATATAATACCATTATGTCACATTAATTCTGAAAAAATCGTAAAAAATACTGAAAATATTCACACTCATCCNATTTAGGAGATATGACATCATGATGACATCAAGCCAGTACCAAAGCAGATGCTGTTGCTTGCATGTAGCGCTATAGAACAGAGAAAGTCCACTGCTTGACAGTTTTCTATTACGAGGGTTTACGTAAGTAAGACTCGTTCCACCTGGGTCACATGAGCTGGCTGACATTAAGTCGGACTCAGCTCCTCAAGCTCTCCGACTTAATGTCGGGCCAGCTTGAGCTCAGCTCCTGCCAGCTCAGCTGTACCTGGGCCAGCTCAGCTTTTGCAGCTCAGCTTTAAAAAAAGCTGAGCAATAGTAGCCTGAGCTTGACAGAGCTGAGCTACTGTTGTCTCGTTCCCATCCGTTTTTGGATGTGACCTCAGAGAGCCACGTTTTGGACGCTGTCACACCATCAACGTCTGG
>JANDKE010000966.1:0-18106 GCA_027627275.1 Coprinellus aureogranulatus | reverse complement strand
CCGCCAGGTACGGTGAATCCGGAACCCCTTACCCCAGAGCAGGTTCCCCCAAGCAGCCCCAACACTCATCCAACTCCTGCAGGAGGCCGGCTGAACCCGAACGCTGTCGGATTTGTCACCAGGAAACCCACCAGCTCCCGAATATACTTCGGGTCCCGGTTGCCAGTTGTGAGCACACCGCACTGCACAAAGATGTGACGACGAGTCTGGACGGGACATCCACACTCGCATTCGGGATCCTCGGGGATGTTGAACCGAAGGTAATACTCCCCGATAGGTGCATGATTAAGAATGGCGCGGCAGAAGCGCGCGCACATCTTGGGATCGCCANTAACATGACGGAGGTAGGCGCCGCCGTTGGCTGTACGCGGGAGGGAGGGGCTTTCCTTTCGGATCGCGCAGCACTAAGAACTGATGCCCTCGATAGTCCGGGTCCCTGGACATGGTAGTCCAACGGTCCAAGGCAGAGTCGGCCGCATCCTTGCGGACGCTGTCGAGAGATGTAGCCGGGTGGCCTCCTGAACGAACAGGAGCCATGCCGGTTGCATGCTGGTGNGCACGGTAGTGAATGCCCCACTTCAGCTTGGAGGGGGTCTCCACAAACAAGACAGAGCGCTCTGGATGACCAGAGAACCACGCTGCCAGAGCCTTGCAGACAGCAAGGGAGTGCGTCTGCCCGGAATGGACAGACGGGTCCACCGCTCGACGCGCCATGGCAATCGAGTCCGTGAACAGTACGATACGGTTGCATCCAGGCCGTAGGACGGCACGACAGAGCGCAAACCGAATAGCAGTGAGCTCTGCATCCGTAGAGAGGACGCGGCCAGCCAGGACACGTCCCGGCTCAAGCTCGTAATCGTCGAAGCCTTCCCAACAGTAGTCCGCGACCACCTGGAAATGCTTGTCCTTGGGGACGGACGCATCCGTTCCAATGAGCAAGGCATCGTGCCGAACTCGTGCAGAGTTCCAGATAGTATTGAGTTCAGTGCGGCGGACGTCTAAAGCGTTCTCCCGGCGCTTGTTGAACACATTGAANTCGACCTGGTCCGCATAAAGGTCCATGAGTCTGATACCTGGAGCCGCTTCCTCCGCGCAGGGTTGGAAGGACTCTGTGAGCTTAGGCAGCGCTTTCGCCGTCTGTGAGATAGCATCCCGCACCTTCTCTCGCTTGAGAGGCGTGAGCCAACAGGCCGCGGAATAGTGAGGTTTCGCACCCTTCCGCATACCCTCAGGCATGAGGGAGCGCAGCGGGCGCGTGTCAGATAACGTCGCTGTCCGATAGACCGCCCTGTCGGACAGCTTACGCAGATGGAGACGAATAGGAGGAAGGCCAGCCAAGAGCTCGGACCCACCAGTGGGAGACGTACGAAATGCCCCCGTAATCCAGAGTCCCGCTTTACGCTGCATGCTGGACAGTGTTTTGAGAGCGCCAACATTCTTGGCCCCCTCGTAAAACCACAGCCTGTGCCCGTACGTGGCGATCGGGACCACGCACGCACGGTACAGGATGCGTTTATTCTTGGGCGAAAGCCCGCGAGTGGAATTACCAAGCATCCTCATCGCCATAACGGTGGTGAGGGCCTTGGTGGAATAATACCGGATGTGCTCAGCAAACGTGAGCCTCTGGTCGAAGTAGAAACCCAGGTGGCGCCAAAACTTCTTGGGTCTGAGGGGGGTTTCACCCGTGTGAGGGGCAATGCCAAGATCGATGGGCCTATCCGCGCCAGAACGGGCCCTCGTGAAGTGAAACGCCTCGGACTTGTCGTGCTCGAGGACAAGACCGGCGGCGGTGAAGAGTGCATGGATGAACGCGTACGCGTGATACAGCATACGACAGTTCATCTCGATGGAGTTGGTCTGGGCGGCAATGGTGCCGTCGTCGACAAATGTGATAAGGGTGGTGCCCAGGCTCACCTCCTTTATCCGATAGAGCTTCATGATAGGAGCAACGACAAGGGCAGAGAGGACTGGAGAGAGGGCACTGCCCTGACCTACGCCCACATCTGCCCCCATAGGGTCTGACACAAAGTTATTCCACGCGTAGCGGGTAAATCTCTGCACCAGATAAGATGTGAAGAAGGTCGCCACTTTGGGGTGGAAACCCTGCTTGTGAAGGACCGCCAGGAGGAACTGGTGGTTTATTGAGGGGAAGAACTGAGCGATGTCGAAGGCGACAACGCTAGTATGATACCCTTTGACCCAGCCCGTCCGCACGAGGTGTGTCAGGAAGAGGCCGGCGTCCTCGGTAGAGCGCTGACGCACCCCACCCATCTGGTTCGGATCGACCAAGTTGTACTTGATCATATCGAACTGGAATCGATTGGAGATGAGTTTCTCCAGAAGTTTGCCAAGGGTGTTCAACAGCACAATAGGCCGGAACGCCTTAGGGGTAGAGTAGGCTGGCTTGTTTGGCTTCAGAATGACAACCGACAGCGAGTCCTTGAAGTGTTTCGGCCAATGTCCCACATTAATGCAGGCATTTGCCAAGCGGAGGATCAACACCGTGCAGTCCGGTATTGACAGGATAGCCTTCAGGTGCTGCCACATAACGTGGTCGGGACCTGGAGCGGAGCGAGACGAGCACGCCTCGAGTGCCTGCCTAAGCTCTAACTCAGAGAACTCAGGCCACTCCCTTGCCTCCAGGGTGGGGAGTTCGTCCAAAATGGACAGGTCAACCGGCCGGTTGTTCGCAGCGTTGTAGGTGCCATGAAGCGCCTGCCACAGCTGGTCGGTAGTGTGACAAGGCTGCCCATTGAATTGGATAGCCTCGCACGGAGGATTCTTGCGCTCCTGGATCCACGCCATGAGATCCCAGGGACGCTTGTGATCAATAGAGATTTCCGTGACCTTTTCGTCAAAGAACTCCAGCTTGGCCGCCCTTACAGCAGCCCGAAAGGCGCGACGAGTGTCAGGGGAGTTATCCTCCCTGTACTCGTCATACGCCGTCTGGCATGTCTCGCCCCACCACGGTTTGGACTTGACAGTGATAGTGTACCCCTTCGAGTGGACCTGCCACGCTCCGGAGAACACGCCAGCAATGTTCTGGGACAGCTCCTCAACCGCCTCAGGCGTGTCAAGGGGACCCAGTCCATGCAGGAGATCAGCCAGACCAGTGTTGATCTGGAAGATGAAGGCCGCCTCCTCGTCGGAGCCGCCCTTGATGGTGCGCCCCTTGTGTTGATGCGTTACCTGGTCAAGGGGCAAAGACGTGGTGAGAGGGACATGGTCCGACTCTCCCCGAAGGTTGGTGGCCCGTTCCGGGGCGCTGGCGATGACATCCCCAGGAGGGATAAACATGAGGTCGATGACAGACCTGACGTTTGGATCGGCGCGAGACACAAAGGTGGGTCCCGGATTTGAGGGCGGAGCATACTCCAGGCCCAGCCGCGCTGCCATGTCAACGAGCAGGATAGGTGTCGTCTGGTGGTGCTGGACTGCAGGGTCCCACTCACTGGAGTGACAGTTGAAGTCCCCAGCCATAATGGCCATCTGGGGAAGGGATTCGATACACCCAGCAATGAGCTCAATACCTCTATGCTGGTCGTCGGAGTACACATTCATTAGATAGATGGGGTCGCTTCCCACATACAGGGAAACAACCATCACATCGCGGTCGTCGATGAGTTCTCGACGATACGCTGGGCGCATAGGCGCCAAGCGCTGGGACACATAGGTCAAGACGCGCGGTCTAGACCCCTCCTCGGGTTGACGCACCATGGTGATCCACTGGGGATGTTTAGGTGCACCTTGGACTTCTGTACCTTCTCTGCTTACAGCGGATGGTGCATGCCTTATGAGCTGCCAGGGCGGCTCTTGGATAAACAGAACGTCAAAGTCATTTACATTGCGTTCAAGGAATACATTGAGGTCACGAAAGTTCTTAGCAATGTTAAAAGTACAAATACGAATCTCCCTAATGTCCTTCGTTGAGCTAGGCATTAGGCAAGGTTCGCGTCAGTGGAGGAGGCTCGTCCGCGCTCTTGAAAAGCACACACCTTAGCGTTGAGAGCATCGATCTTGGCGCGGTCAAAACGCGCACGCCAGAACGGGCACTTGTGATCGATGGCGCTGTGGCCTTCTTTCCGACAGTTGGGGCAGCGACGCGTATCGACGCGTCCAAGGGCTCTTTCGGACGTATAATAACATGTATATACTATTTACAACGAATAGACACCCTTCCCGGACGCTAAACGCGTGAAAAGCGACGAAATTAGCCCGAAAATCGACGAAAATCGCAGAAATAATCGAAACAGGGCCCAAGAAGACCTGATTTGAACTGGAAAGGGTAGAAAAAGTGGCAAGCATTACTTATCGTTAACGCAACGCCGTTTAGGCGATTGGAACGAAGGAAAACGATTAAAATTCGGCTCAAAACAACGAAATCAATCTATATGCAACCCAGGACAGGGGCATATCACTGCTGCTGCCGCCCTTGGGACAATCTTTCCAAGCTCAAAAACAAGAGAGCAAAGGTATACATGTTCATTTGGTGTGCCCCTACAGGGCCTAATGTATAAGTGCAGGCCTACCTACAGTTGGGAAGTGGAGGAGGAGGGGGAGATGGGCAGGGAGGGTCTCTATACCCCACAGGAGGGCAGGAAATGACCGGCGACATCACTGTGAGAGTTCCGCATCAGGGACGGTCTAGAGTCCCAAAAGGTAAGGTGGAGGCGAAGGGGTCAAACGAACCGCTACCTTGGGTACGCCGAACCCTCCCCTCTCTCGCACGCCGACGCTGTCCCGCTCGTGTTGGCGCATTGATTGGCGTGCTTTTGACGCTATCGTTCTCTGCGGACCGTTAGCAGGAGGAATCACCAAAAGATAGTCATGATTCCCTGCGACTTCATCAGGGCTGAGCTCAGCGCGCGACACGTGGGCAGCGAATTCAACGGGGTCATTCGCACTGTCGTCTTCCTAATGGTTGAGTATGGCCATACGGAACCGGTGGAGGGAGATCCAACGGAGACGCTGCTGGTCGATGGCGGCATACAGTGAAGGAGACATCGCCGATTGCGTAGGAAACCCGGAGACTGACCGTCCAGGTGCCAACCGCTCCAGCGATTCTGTTCTCTGCTGAATGGTGCATAACAGGAGCTGTCGCGAACGGCAGAATAGGAGCCATGACAGGGCCTACACCGAGCATTCCACCCATAATCAGATCCGCTCGCACTTAAGGGATGATAACAGGCCGACGTACCTTGCGACACCAAACCCTGAGGGCACTACACTCTCCCGCACGTCAACACTGTTGTGCTCTCCTTGTGCCGCACATCGATTGGCGTGAATTAAATGCTCGCGCTCTCCACAGACCGTCAGCGAGAGGGGTCACTGAAAGGAAGTCATGCTGACCTCCGACTTCCTCAGATGCGAGCTCAGCGCGTGATACGCAGCTGGATGCGTGTCACCGTTGACGTGCAGGTTGGGAATGTTGCGACAACTGAGAGAAAGAAGGGATTGGAGGGCGATTCAGGGAGCGAGTGGGAATCATGCACCGATGAGCCTGGAGAACGGGGAGGGGAATTATTGCAGTTCGTACCGTGAATCGGGACACTCGACATGACATTCATTTTTCCCTGAGCTCGTCAGCCAGCTACGCAGCCATCCATAGTTTGCCTCCCATAGGTTGCTGACATCGGAGCTACGTGAGGTGGAGTTTGACAACTTGGACTTCGCTGAATGAGCGCTGAACGTGTCGATGGGCGGTGATGACGCGATGGGGCTGCTTTCCTCCCTGCTACGGGCATCAGCACTTGCTATCCTGTAAGGAGCGTCGGCACACTGCAGGTATTCCAGCAGAACTGTGGACCTCTTTGTTTGAGAGAGTTGTGGTGCTGTTCAAGTTGGCGCCGGGCGGATGACTGCAACACGCGACGCGTGGGTGGCTGTGACATTTCCCTTTTGAGCGGGGACCGCCGAATGAGGGAATGCCCCTATCGAAGCCCTTTGCCCGTACCCTCTCAGCATCTCTGTTCTGTGTCCGACGCTGAGGTCCCTAGAATCTCACCCATTCGCTCCTCACAGGTTATATAACTAAAGGTCTGCTCAATTTGAGACCGGGGCGCTCTAGAGACTGACACTGGACAGGACAACGGTTCGATTTCGAAACTTAAGGCCCTTTGATTTCGAAACTTGAGATAGTGGATTTCGAAACCTGAGTAGCTTGAGTTTGAAACTGAACGGGGCCTCCCTCTTCTAAAGAAGTGGATTACCAGCGTAGGGCCAATTCTACCGCACAGACCCCTGAGCAAACTCACGCACTGTCACGGTTTAGTACCCAACACGCGCACGCAACCCACACTTGCTTTGAGTACGGGTGTAAATTCATATTGGATCTACTGTCAGGTATCTGCAGCAACTGGCGTGTCTACAATAGGCGTGTGGCGAGCCAAGAGCTCTGCCACAAGGGAATCAGCAATTGTCATTGGACATGGAAAGGAAATCGCCGGTTCTATCCCTTTCTGAACATCCTCCAATATCTCCTGAGCCCGTGATCCCAGAGTGAAGTTTGCGCCATCGTCCTTTAGTCGGCGATCCCAGCGGACCACCTTGCAGAGAAGGTGCTCCACAAAGAGTGCGCTGAACCCTACAGCCTTCTTGTCTTCCTCGGACATGTTTCTATCAAGGTGCGAGTAAACCAAGTCAAACACGAAGCGTGTTGCATTGGTATTCCCCATGACAAACCCGAGCGCTCCAACCCACGGAAAGCTCCGAGACCAGGACGCTGCCAGATCCAGTCCGCTAACATCTCTGCATCTGGCATTTTGACGATTCCTAGCAGAGCCAGTGAATTTACCAGTTGCAGAGCGGTGAGCCCTGCGATCCCAGCAATTTGCAGCTTCTCTACCATGTCCAAAGCTTCTCTCCAGCTCCTCTTCACACCGCCCCACGTTCTATGGTCTTCGCCAGCCATGTCATCCAGAAATTCCGTCCAAGCCTTCACCACTTTTGCATCGAAGTACGGTTCGAATTTCTCGTCCAAGGTGAGTTTCCGTCCATTCTGACCCGGCACAGTTGGCTGCACTAGCAGATGGTTGTTGGCTGTACCCCATTGATTGGCATTCTCGTACTCGAGCATGTCGGCCAAAACCTGGTTGAGGTTACGAAGCATGGCGTTGTTGAACTTGCTCACCACATTGTCTGAACTTTCCGACCAAAACCCTGTCCCACATTCCTCCAGGTATGTCAAAAAGGACTCCGTCTTCCACCCCTGCCCGGTTCCAAAGAACACGCACAGGTTTGAAAGACCCGCTGGCCCAGTGAGCTTGGAGTCTCCAAGGTGCCTCTCCAAAAGTTGGGCCTGGCGGTTGTAGTGTCGAGCCGGATTTGTATGGTCAGGGTTATGGCCTCGCCCAGAAGTGGGACGGGTGGCATGTTTTCCTCGAAGCACCCTACCCAATATCTCATCTGCTGGGTCCTTGCCTCGCCTTTCCAACACAGATTCACGGACCAACAGGTTCAGGATGACCATTGCTGTACGTGCCCCTCCAGGCATGGTTGCCTCCAATGAGAATGGTCCATCTGACAACGATCGTCCCTTCTGTTGGTACTTTGCGCCACGCCTGAGCTCCTTCGGAGATGTATAGTCGATGACCGCCTTGTGAATGAGGCCTCCCATTTGCTCTATTTTAGCCATTGACTCCTCGGAGACCATGGCTAGTAGAGCGGATACAACACCCTCGCGAAGGCTTTCTATTTGGTTCAACACCTTCCTTGCTGAGACGCGATCTCCCCGACTCTTTTTATCAGCAATCCAGTTGGGTTGCATGAGCATAGAGATGAGACGGGAAGACGCAAGGATGGCATCCGACTTGACGGCCTCGACCAGGAATGAGAGGACAGCACCTCGTGTGATACACCTGCAAATCGCGTCCTCCTTCTTTGGTGCTACCTTGGAAGCCTTTGCACCCGCCGAACCCATTTTCAGATACAAGACGTCGTACTTGACAAGGGTAGGACCAAGCACTTCATTTGCAAGGACGCAGGAGACTGCCTTTCCAAGCCGCTCTGTTGCCTTCCAAGCTTTTCTCTTGACCTCCCCAACAAACCAGGGATTATCCAAAGGAATACGGTTTGCGGATCGCCCTTTGGGAACAGGCTTCAACCCATAGAGATCTGCGGGCAGACTATCCCAGTCTTCCGGTTTGGGCATTGGCCCCCAAATATGAGCCATGGACTGTGAAACAAGCAGAACAGGTCCTGCACCTTCCTCGCGGTGTTGCTGATGAGCGTGTTCGAATTCCACACGGGCCAGATAGTGCATGATGTGACCAGTGAGTTGAGCCAAGGAGGGTGAACAGCTTTTGAACTCGGCAAAACCTTGACTTGTAAGGATTCTTGCCGCAGCGTCGCCAATGCCCTGTCCAAGATGTTCCTGCATGAACCACTTGAAGACCACAATTAATGCTTGGCCTGTCCTCCATCGTGTTATGTAGTCCACCATTGTTGCTAGTGCTGCGTCTTGTGCAAGGGTGGGGAGACTGTTCGCAGCATATGACGCTTGGAAGAGCCTTGTCGTTTCCAGAGAGAGAGGGTCATTGCATGGGATGATCGACATGAAGCCATCCAGGACAGCCAACGTCGATGAGTGCTCCAGCCAAGAGTCTGCAAGTGTGTTGAGGGTAGCTGAACGTTTGGAGGCCTTGTTTGTCTGAGCAACCACGTCCATAACAGATTGGACTGATTGGAGCTCTTGAGCAATAAGATCCTCGTTGAGCAGCTGCTGAACCCGAGCCGCATTTGTCTGAGCTAGAGAAGAGCTCCAGGCCTCCAGGGCTTTTCTTGGATGGACCTTCCGCAGTTTACACCCTTCAAGGCGACTGTAATATCTGTCGATCTTCTTCTCACAGCCCCTACGCGAACGTGTAAGTAGTTGGCTTAATAACCGTGACTGACGACTCACTTGTACATCGAGAGCGACGATATCCATTCTGGTACTTCATAGTCCTTGAACTTCACATTGAACTCCAAAACCTGTAGCGGCCGAAAAGCGATTCAGCATCTTCACCCAATCCACAGGGGTGGCCACTCACCCGATCTTTAGTTCCGCCTGGCGTTTGAACCATACGCGTTCGATGCCCTTCAACCCCTTCCACTTGATATTCATCCTCATGTATCTTCTTATCAACGCTCAGCTCCTCCCCTGTACCCGGCTCGTCTTCGTCCTCATTGCCGTCTTCCGATTGTGCATCTTCCATACTGTCATTGTTGCTGCTTCTGTCGACATCCATATCCTGGTCTAGTTCTTCCTCTCGCATCGCCACGTTGACATCTACCCCACCTCCAATAACTGGCATAGTATTAATAGACCGTGCCCTTTTCAATGGTGCAGGTTGTGTAGCCACAGGTGAGGTGCTCTTGGGCTCTGGGAGGGGAGTAGATGTAACTGCAGTTTTGCGTGAAAGCCTGCCACTGTCGTCTACCCTTGTTCGATCCGGCCACTGAAGATACCGCAGGATATTCCTCTCCATTATCCGCGCCATCCTCAAGATCATCTATACGCCGCTTCTGAGAGCCACCAGTACGCCTTGTCAACTTATCTTCCTTTTGACCAGCAGTACCCTGGCTAGCATGTTCACCACTCCTGCCAGTCAACTTGGGCTGACCTTCGGATATACCGATTGAGCTGTCGTTGCGCACAGGCACTTCCACTCGGTGCAAAGTCGCTGTGGTCTGGGATTCATTCTCTTGAGGTGTACTTGCACTTGAAGGAGAGAGTGGCACCGATGACCCAACCAAAGGTAGGAGCCTGCGAAGCTCCGGCGGCAGCAAGCCCTTCAGCTGCTTCAATCCAGACGCATTTCCCTGCAGCCTTTGTGGTGATGAACCATCGTCTCAGTTCCAAAGTATGCTACGCAATAACATACCTTTCAGCTTCCACGATGACTCGCTTGTCTAAACCCTGAAAGACCACTTCGTAATACAACTGAGGTTCAACGTCAGTTCATCGCTCCAAGGAAAGGATGTCTGTCACAGACCTTGCCGTCTTTCCCCATGAAGTCGACCACCTTTTCCACTTCCTTGTCTAGGAGGTCTGCATATTCCTCTGTCGCATGGGCTTCCATGCTATCCTGCAGGGGCCCAACCTGACGTTCCTTCAGTCCCATGTCAATGCGGGCGCCTTGCATGAGCCTTCTGCGAAGATCTTCTGTATGTTGCTCATCAACCGGGCGGAAATGAACCGCGTTCTCCTTTTGCTTTGCCTTGACTCGCACCCGCTGGATAGGAATGTGGTACAACTCGCAGATGTTCTGATAGAACTTCCAGTAGCGCAGCATTTTCGATGTCTTGGGCACCCTTGGGTCAACTGGAAATGGCTCTGGTGTTACAGATTCTCCTGTGGTTGGATTTTGGTATTTTATTGCGCCAAGTAAGTCGTCCAGTGGCAGGGTCAGCTCCATATTACAATGCCGCAAGTACTCCAAGAGATGCAAGGTGGCCTCTCTGGCATGTCGTGTCGCATAGGGTTTATCACCGCCATATACAGTGTGTCCGCCATCTGCCCAGTTTGCATAGCCTTCAAGGTGTTTGGAGCCATCGACATTCGCAAACTTCAGAGGCTTGGTCATGCTTTGGCCGGAAGTACGACCCGCTGGAACTTGGCCCATGTAGGATACGTAGCCTGCTCGCTCGGCCTCCCCTACCAGATCCCAGAGAGGTTGAAGGACCTCATCAATCCAGCGCCAACGTTCCTCCTGTGACTGAGTCGGTTCGAAGCCACCATGGATGTCCCGTCCATTGAAAATGACCCAGAAAATCCAAACACCAATCTCTCGCAGATATATCCCAGCTCGAGGAAACATGAATGCCCCCGAGTCAGCAGCTAACAGCACATTTGTCAATACCTCAGGAGCAGGAGCCACCATTCGATAGACGTACATGGGGGAATGCGGAGCATCAGGTTGAATACTGTGAATGCCGTTTTGGAATCGCCATCATCGGTGTGGAAGAATCCCTGGAACCCAAGGACTTGCTTCAGTGGCTTTTTGAGTGAGGATATGTTCAACTGGACGCTAGTACACGCTATGCCCTTGAGTCCCCCAAACGAATGAACGTTGTTGATGTTGGCTGCATAACGGATAAGTTCATATTCTGCCTTGGACAGGGTGATCTTGAGCATAACGTCGAACAGCTCGCCTAGAATCTCCAGAATTTTCCCAAAGTGCTCCTTTGCCTCTTTGGTATCGGCCTGCACAACTGGAACATAGACTCCCTGCCCAAACCCCTTCATCACAGTGCCAGCCCAGCTTGTCGAGCCATCAGGGCTATTCGGGTCGTCAGGAACACTAGAGCGGTCATTGCGCTTGGTTCCAGGGAGGTCGTATACAGCGGGAATGTCCTTTTCTTTGTTACCCCATGTCAATGTAGCCAGCGCTATTGCCAACCTCAGTACGCGAGGGTACAGCTCTGGATAGAACCTTTTGATAGAATCCAGAGTGTGATATGCTGCAATGGTCTTCAAGAACCCGCGAATGATATATGCGAATGTGATCCCAGCGATCAGTTGCGCCATCCCAGCAATACCCCGAGTGATGATTTGGCCTGAATCCTCGTTAATACTGGGCGCAATGCCCGTTGGTGTCAGGAGGTTCTCCAAATGCCGTCGCTCCTCTGGTAGTTCATCCGGGGACCAGGGAGCAGTCATTACCCAGCCTCGCAGATAGTTCCGCGTCTGCTGCGCGGTCCACCTCTTGGACTGTGGTGGATATAAGCCCTCAGGTATGTCAGTTTCGACGGGATATGGGTAAAGCACACGCTCCTCTGCCGGAGGGTCAGGTCCTGGGCTGAGTTCATGGACTTCGTACTGAAAGTCCTCTGGGAGTATTGGAAGCTCTTCGACTTCTGTCAACTCAGTTCTAGAAGGAAGGCCGACAAATGGCTGGGCCTTCACGGCAGCTTCTACAAGTTCCGTCAGTATATCAGAAGTCGGCATGTACTATCAAGACCTTACGAAAAGCTGCCTCATCCCTAGGATTAAACCGCTCAATCACCACCTCGCTATCCAGGTCCGCTGCTTCAGGGGGGTAGGCCTTGGCATTTGCTTCTGTGAGTGTGGGGCTGATCCCCTGCTCTAAAGTCACGCCAGCTGAGCGTCAACTTGAAGGGCGCCTAATTTCTGCACCTGGTAGCTGGCACTCACCTACAGCCATCACACGATTCAGCTGAAAGCAGGCCTAGCAAGACACCAGTACGCTGTAGATAGGCCACTTTGGGTGTAAAAGGGAAACAGTTTGAAAGGGTGTTGCATCAGTTTTGGGCACCAGGAATCCGAGTCATTGAAACTTCAACAACTTTAGGGCGGGTTGATGGCAACAGCTAGTAACTTCGACTCTGATCAGAGAAGTCATCATGATGATAGCCCCTAGTATGCCGGGCCGCGCCTATAGTACTGACATCGTCTTTGCCTTCCCCGATGCCTCACTTTCCAGTTAACCGAGCCTCTGAAATTGTTTCCCAACTCCAGCAGATTCCTTTATGCTCTTCTCAGGATGCTATCTTCATTGATGATCTTACCATCCACGCGCTCTTTGCACCATGCAAGAATGTCCACAAGTCAGGCAAACATGTTCCCCAGACCCTCTCACTCAGCTTTACAGCCAACACCGCCTTACTTGAGGACATCTACAACGCTTTTGAGGAAAGGAAAGCATCATTGGACCTGAAGAGCACAACCCTCTTCTTTGCTGCGTCGAAATCTGTCAAGATGCAGCTTGTTCGAGGCAATGGCGAAGTGCGGCAGTGGTCTCGGGCTCGTCAGAGATTGCTTGAATGGTGGGTCACTGTTCTCTCCCAGTTCTATGCTGACAGAAGGTATTAGGTGCATCTGTGCCTATGCAATGCTGGTTTCGCCTGATTCCCATGTCCGGCTGAGGGTGCTGCCCATGGGGCCATTCTCACACAAAGGCTTTGCGGTCACTGCACGGTACGACATACCCAAGCTGCAATACTTGTGGGAACTCGTCGGTCTCATGCCTGGTGACAATGACACTGCACACTCCGACCTCTCAGCAATAACACCCTTCCACGAGCAAGATCAACCGGTGGATGCTGAGCGAGTACTCTTTGGACCGCTTCGCTTGGTTAACCATCGGTGCAAGGAGTACAATATTGAAGTATGTCCTTTCAGTCCCAGCGTACTCACCGTAACCTCATGTACCGCAGTTTATGGCTATCCCCGATTGCTCAGCTTTCGTCGCCTACGCCGTCCGCGATATCGTTGCAAATGAGGAATTAACTGCCAACTACGGGTCCGAATGGTTTGGGCAGATCGCATGCCCGTGTCTCGACTGTTCCCCCTCACTCGCACAAGGCAGCTCCTCAAATCAGAAACCACCTGCAGCCCTGGAGGTCAGATCAAATATTCTGAAGCTGACTCGGACCCGAAAGACGGAGGTTCAAGTAAGCCTGGAGCGCGAGAGCAAATTGAGACTTGACCCGGAGGATGCAGTCCGGCAGAACAAGCGCAAACGAAACAAGGGACACCGCCGTCGCCGCAGGGCACGCCAGCAGGGAAGCACAGATGAGATGTAGTATCAGAACGATGTATTAGATTGGTGCAATACGACACCCTGCCATCCGTAGTCATAATGAGCTGCAACTCTTCGCCAGAGCCCCCGTACACGAGCACGTTGTAGTCGCGCCTCCACCATCGCCCATCCATTCCACCAAGCAGTTCCGGGTCCTCGTGATGCTACACTCGAAACGCGGACTCGTATGGTTGGTGTCTTTGGTAGGTCAACTTCTCCTCTCAGCCTCCTCCTCTTCAACATCATCTTCCTCCAAGTCAAACCCACCCCTGATACCTGGTGGTGCTCAGCTCCACTGACTCTAGCCTCAACGACCTTTCTGAGACCTCTGACTTCCTACCTAACTTTCTGCTGCTCTTTGAGTACGGCTTCGAGAGCACGGTTCTTCTCGAGCTGAATGGCGAGGCTACTCTGGGTATCGTGGAGTTGACGCTGGAGCCCCGTCGATATGCCCGAGTTGGAAGACCATGACGTGGGAGGAGAAACGATGAGGTTGGTCGAGGCCCGGGGCGTTGGGGTCGGGAGACTTGGAGGGTTCTTGTGCGGGACCGACCGGGGGGGGATACGGAGGGAGGTTCGTCGGCTACGAATGGCAGTCAGTCATCCACGAAGGAAGCGAAAGCGGGAGAAGACATACGAGTCCCCCAGCCAACGTATTACAGATCTCCCCCATCGCCCAATTACGTGTACTCATCTCTGCACCCACCTCCCTACTCGCCGCAACCTGCGCGTCCTGCTCCATAAACCACAAGCCACACAGGCAGCGGCCTTATGGTGGATGATCGCCTCGTTATCTTCGCCTACAATGTCGATGCCGAATTTCCGTTATCGGCGGGGGGAGGTCCCACATGTTGGGGTGTTTGAGCGAGAGGAGGTTCGGGAGAAGACGTCCGCAAGGATAGACGGAGACGGATAAGAAAGGAAGAGCGGGGCGAAGACGTCGTCCAACATTCGTCCACCCAAGCCGAGCCGCAGGTCATGATCAACGCCAATCCAACGACGGCCAACACCATTCATCACCAACGCATCCAACCCAACGCCGGCCCAACCAATACCAACTCCAAGTCACCCATAGAGAGCGCAGACAAGGCAGGAGCGGGTGCGTGGCAAAAGCGGAGATAAGGCGGGCGATGGCGAGAGGGCGGTAATGACGGGGACGATCGAGGTATCACGGGGAGTTCGAGTGGGGTAGAGGAGGTAGCGAGGGAAGGGAAGCGTCAGGATGGGAGCAGCATGGGAGGTGAATCATCGGGCGTGGAGATGAGGACGCTGACTTCCGTTTGAACGAACTCCATTCCACTTTCTTCATCCCAATCAAGACTTTTCGAAAGCGTGTATGTATGTAACAGTAGGAGCAGCCAGGCGCTGACTCGGATGTGTGTAGTCTGTAACGATGTACCCGGATACTCTTGACCACTCCTAGGAGTCGGTTGAGTTTTGCTCCCCATCCGAGAGAATTCCAGAGATAAAGCGTAAAGAACACATTAGATTCGACGTCAATGGTACGGGTATACCCCAAGACAACAACAATAAGAGCGTAAAGCGTAGATCGTAAAAAATCAGAAAAGCGAGTAAGATAATACAGAGCCCGATAAGTAGCTCATTTTGAAGAGTATGGAGTCCAATGAAAGTTGGTTTTGATAAATAGCTCGGAAAGAGGGATTGGAGGAGGTAATGAGGAAGAGGGGTCGGAAGAGGAAGAGTACGAATCATCATGAGAAACGAATCTCATCACCAATCACGCATGCTCAGTCTTCTCCTTCTCCCTCCCATCCACACTCGTCCCATTACTCCCCGCGGTCTCCTCCCTCCTCAAATCAATCGCATGACCCGCCAAATCCACACCCTCCACCGCGTTCTGGCCTTCACCAAGGTACCAGTTCGGCATGAAGAACGCCATGATGAGCGGGGGAACGGCGAAGGCCGTAGCGGCAATGCACATCACTTTCATCACATCGTCGTAGGCTGCGTGGTACACAAAAACCGAGTCAGCGTTGTGGTCGACGAAGTAGATGGGGGAGGGAGAGAAGGAAGGCGTACCGAGGATTACACCCTCACGAATTGGACTGCCCCTAGGCTCGCTCGCAACGACGTACAAGCTCCCGAAGAGCTCAGCACGTGTAGCTTCATCGACGAAGGGAAGGTACTGCGCCAGCTTATCGGGCATGAGGCTAGTCCAGATGGATCCAGCAATCGCAGACCCAATCGAGCCTCCGATCTCGGTGACGAGGAGGACGACGGCGGTGACCATAGCGGTGTCAGCGTGCTTGACGGAAGCCTACACCGTTCGAAACCACAGTCAGCGTTCCAGTTCAACATGAAGGGAGAGGGTAAGGCGGAAGAGTGATAGAACGTACCTGAGCACCAGTCTGAGCCATGACAGCGGCGAAACCTCCTCCGATACCCTGAAGGAGCTGACTCCAGACGACCTCGGCGTCGCTCGCGTTGGCTCCACGGGAGTGGATCATCAAGCCCGCACCGAGAAGACGAATGGCAAGGCCAACGATGAGGAGCAACTTGTACCTGTACGAAGAGAACGATGCTCGAGTCAGAATACGCCCCTACGTATGCCAACTGAAACACGCACCTCCTAGTAAACCTCGCAATCACACCAGCCAGAATCGCAAACACCGTAAGCGCCACAGTCTGGGTTTGCGAGAAGTAAGTCGCGTTGATGAGCGGCCATGGCTTGACGATGAGGACGAAGGAGTAGAGGTAGGTGAAGGAGATGTAGAAGGAGATGAAGTCGAAGGCACCGATTAGGCATGCGAGGACAACGGAGCGGTTGGCGAGGAACCTCTTGGGCACGACGGGGTACTTGGAGAAGTAGGCACTGTAGACGAAGTAGACGGGGAGGAGGACACAACCGATGACTTCCATGGCGATCATCGAAGCTGGTTAGGGCGAGCCACAGTGGCGAGGGAAGGTATAAACGAGGCGGAAAGGGTGGAGTCGAATCGGCAGAGGGTTGCGAGGAATATGGCGAGAGGGTAAAGGAAGAGTGGGACGTTTCGTCAGTGCAAGCCGGAAGGCGTTGAAGGAGGGTCGACGTACGATTCTTCCACCCATTCTTAGCCGACTTAGCCAACGTCAAAGGCAACAGAATCAACGCCACGCTCGTTCCAAGGAGCGCCAAACCCAGGATATCCAACTTCTGCGCTGTGCTCACTGCCTTCTGAGCGAAGGTTCGTCCATCGTCGACCTATCCTGCGTTAGCTCTCACTGGGCGATATGGGGTAAAGGACACCGACGTACCTTCTTAACGATGTAACCCCTCTTCCTAGCAGTCCATTCCGCCCAGACGAGGGTAACGATGAGAGGGCCAAGTGAGGCTGGTACAAGGATGGCGAACATTCCGTAACCCCATCGCCAGCCAGCGCCTTCAATCATCTGTTTGGCGGGACGTTGGCGTAGCTCGTGGAACAGGAGGGGAAGCGAGGACGTACGTTAGTCGAGATGTTCGACCCGACGAAGGCGTTGATGACGAAGGGAAGAGACATGAGAGCGGAGACGAGGGCACGCCATTTGAGGGTCGTGATATCGGCGATGATGATTTGCGTGAGGAGCTGGAGACCAGTGTAACCGCTGTTCATCGAAATCGGCGTATTAAATAAGGTCGAGGAGGAACGAGGACGAGGAGGGGAGGAAGAAGAGGTTGAAGGGCGAATTTGAGAGGAAGGGAGACGGTGAGCGAGAGGTCCCAAGGGAGAGGAAGGGTGTGACGACGTACACAGCGTAGACGATAATTCCACCAGCAATCGTTTGCGCGTTTCCAGCGCTCGCGATGACAATGTACCCGACAACGTAGAAGACCACTATTCTCGCCCATCCCGGCGGTCCCGTTCAAGGTCGAAGGCGAAGTTTCAGAGAGGAAGGCGGAGGCGACAGCACGTCATGTCATGGCGTGGTTCGGGATCGACATGAATTCGTGGAAGAGGTTGAGTGCCGTGCATAGGGAGTTGGAGGTCGTATGGGCGAGAGAAAAGGAGGAAGAGAAGGTGAGGAAGGTCATCGCGGAAGGAAAGAGGAGAAACGCACAAACAAAGACATATGCGAAACCTCTTGAACGGACGTCAGCAATCTTGGCGATCACAGGCTTTCCCACAGCCACTGTCGGGAGCGGGAAGGTCAGTTATCAGATAACGGCTAGATGTCGACTAATTGGGAGGAATATGCGAGGAGCTCATACTCCAGAGAAAGAGGGAAAGGGTGCTCGAGGCACGAGGGGATAGACGTGAAGGGAGGCGAAGAACGAGGAGAGAGAACTCACCGATAATTCCCTGCGCGACCTGAATAGTACTAATCAAACTATGCCTTCCGAACGAGCTAACCGCCCAGCTCAGGTAGGAATAAGTCGTCGTGCCGTCGAGCGAATAGATATACGCCGCAAGTCCCAGGGAAATAAACAACGCCCATCTCGAGTACTTCCTACATTCACAATTCGCAGCATCAGCAACCACCGGTAACGCGGAACACCCGAAACGAGATAGATAGGACGGCTTACCCAAATACCCGGTGAGTCGCTTCCACGGTCTTGACACCCTCATGTCCGACGTCCGAGCTCGTAATACTACACAGCATCC
>JANDKE010000965.1:0-17167 GCA_027627275.1 Coprinellus aureogranulatus | reverse complement strand
CANCANNNNANATAGGCCNGNNTGACNAGGNNNCTGCGACGCAATCAACTCGTTCTGGGTAGCTGTGTANACCAGGTATCANAAGNNATGACTCGGNACCATACGGGGAGTNTCTTAGCGCCCACCAAACCCCGGTCNTCGNGAGCCACTCTGCCTTGCTGCGCGTCACGCGTCACNATTGAGAGGCCACTCGAACATGCACTCTCAGTCTGTNCTCAANTCCATTGGGGATGCAATCCAGNCGATCACGACACTATGTCACCATNCNCTACAAATCGAAAGCGAAAACCGGTGGCTCGTTATCATCGCCCACCACGGAGCGCGCCTATGACCCTGGGGTTNCTTCAGCTGTGAGCATCGNCAGANTTATGTGGCTGCTGTGGACCNTTTGCCCTCGGGGATGTCNACTGGANCCNTACGGGGGCCATAACATTCGTCTTCGNCAGCAANCGCCGACGTTTACTGTNACTTTCCCCTNTNAATCCTGTTTACGCTTCACCTCCGCCATTCCAGATAANCNCACGATCTATTCGTGGGTCNAGTTTAGCGCNCNNGGANNNCCNNGTCATTNCTTGGNCNNTATCCGGAAATATGCCNAACGCGCTCGNAANCNCCANTTCGTGNTGTATCCGCNCTNNNCNNGNNGAANTTGACANNCNCNGNNGNCAGAANNANCCTCNGACATANNTTTGNCNTGCCATCCATGTGTCCTCGCCAGGCCNTNGTATNTCCTCAACACCNCAACNNCTGCCTTTACGTGGGTTATGTTCCGCGTCGACCGTTGTAATGCGAGANNTAGGTACGTACAAATCNCTCGTTGCTCGCGNCCGTCTCAATCTGAACAGGACGNTATGTAGTGNATCTGCTGAACANGCTGCATGGGACTGGGCTGTANCAGGCGCTNNAAGGCGTTGGNGTTGCAANCANGTGCGAGTAGGGTTTGTTCTATCCGATNCCAGTGNTNTTTCGATGGCCGTGTACGCGCATTTCGAGNGGCATGCTGAGACGGTAAGGTTCAGTCTATTCTNGCTAACGTTCTTAGTCAGTAAACGGGACTNGAGCTCCTCAAANGCAGGACCCCCTTGGCCGCGTACCTCCTCGNCGTTGATGAGACAGCTACGTTTTCTTATGTTGGTGCGTCCTTAACGGTCATAAACTCTGTTCGTGGCTCACAATAGACNTTTCTAANGCANATGTTCCACTTTANNATNNCACTAGAAGACGATCAACCTCCTGCNNGACACTTTGACGCCCGATNTGNGNAACNNTGTCTCGTTCTGACATTGCTTATCTCTGTTAGCACCATCTAATCGCATTTAGATACCGGAGGTTCGTACCTCATTCTTCTCGGACGCNAACGCCCGCCATCCAATGAATTCAAAGCCAAATCGCCGTCTNTGTCGGGGTATTNACGTGGTACCCGAACGGATCAACAAGCATCGGAGGCACCGCCTACCATCCTCCGTNGACCAGTGACATCACCCTTNATTGTCGGAGGATACTTTCGTCCTGCGATAATGCTACAACAAGGGCAGTTNTGNCCACNACCGGCTCAGCNAGNGCAGGAGATAGCCGGTAGGCTCCCCACTGTGTGGGCCTCGAGGCCCCTCGACCCACCCNGGNTGTCCTNATTAANATGGNCTTGGCCTGNGGCTTGGAGAACCGANGCGTGGTGGACGCGAAATTTAGNTANTTCCCTTCATCTTGTCACGGAAATGATAATCCTCCAGGAGACTTATCACAAACCTCAGGTGNCAAAANCGAAAATTTATCGCGCCGAATTCCTAAATGAAGCAATGTGCGATGATTGTCGGCGATCGGTGGATGATGGGGGTTTTAGCGCCCGTGGAATATTTGGGTGNCTCCACTCGATACACCTCATTTGAGGTCANAACCTTTTCGCNTNCNCTTACCTCGAAGATANGTCCTATCTCANCCGGTTATCGAGAAGGGTGTTGGCNGACTCCGTTCANGATCNANNANTCNCATCANACATCGGGGAAAGGAAGCATCCTTCNTCACTATTCACGACGCTTGCGATAGCNGATNCAGTTGGCTATCTGTGCTGGATTTCCCTTTCCAACCAACATCCAAAAATAGTTGTATGAAACATGCGCTATCGCCCCCCTCGAATCCCGATGCCTTCATTATCTTCAACGATTCTTTTCTCGGTACGGAGCATCGGCTTNATTAGCGCCAAAATGAAGTGCATTCCACAGGGTGTGGCACATTGTCCTGATATGAACCTGCTGTACCCCTGCAGTACCACGGTAAGACGATCAGGGCAAAGGTGTCGTNTCCAGCGTTTGATGGCCCCCACAGAGCCTGAGAAACAGGTCACGGTTTGTGACCAAACGCCTCTTCTCCACGACCACCGTGACCTCCTACATCCATCCTCCGACATCCAAACCCTGCAAATNGTGGACATGAGTTCATGTCGCTTGGGCGCATTCACCCTCCGCTCGCGTTCGGCAATTGGAGCACGCGAACGCAGACGTGCGATTGCCTGCCACATCAACTCATTTTGCCAGTCAGACCCTCGACGTGCACAGCCCTTTCCCCTCGTGGGGCTTACGATCTGCTGTNCATCCATCTGTTACGGGTGTAAGAAGCGCTCGATCCTTCGGCTAGATCTCCCTTCTATGGAACTCAATCTCTAATCTGGCAATGGTTTCTATTTNCTTGGCACATTGGCATATGCCCCGTCTGCCCGGAAATTAGAGACAACTATAAGTAGCCCTGTGGCTACACCATTGCACGCTGTGATATTCATCCCTCCCCCAACCCTCCTTGCCACGCATGTCTCCNTCCCCTTCTTCGAAGCAGAAGTGCCTGACGTATCCCGAGGCCGTTCGCGCGTTCGGTGACGCCAATTTCAGGGAAGACTTGAACGACGCGTGCGGTCGNCTGGGCCAGCAATTGACCGCGATCGTCGAGAGGTTCGACGCNATGTCGAAAGAGATGCACTCAATAGACGTTCAGAAACTCGCTGCACCTCTNAAACCNCGCTGGGAAGCANTAGCCAAGGTATGAAACGCCAGAATCTGACTAGGTTGAAAAACGTGTATCAATTTTGGCTTCCTTCATCAGGATTTTGGNGAGCTACTTTGGCAATACCGCAGCAACGCTGGGTACATCTCCGGGCGACTAAGATGTAAGTCTCAGCTGTTTTTNCTGTTACGAGAAGCTAACGCACTTCACAAGTATTCTGTGATTCCGTTTTACCCGTTGCTTCACGGAATGTGGGTGCTCGATCGCAACGGTCGTACCAGGAGACTGTNCACATTCTCCAATCTTTTATGACGGTAGNTGCTCTCGGTTTTATCTTGTTACCACCGCTCATGGGGCGCGTTTCNTAGATATCTGCTGAACACGCTGCAATCACGCGCTCTATAGTTGAGCGAGCCATGTCCCTGNCACAACAGATGGTCGGCTTTCACACCGATATTGCGAAATTGGTCTCCCGCCGACAATCTAGCCCGGTGCGAAAAGAGGTATACGACCTTGCGATGAAACTATCCGANTTGGAAGGGAGCATCCGNCAGTGAGTCNCCCTCGNGAGTGCAATGTTACGGCCGCTGATCTGTACCTTGTNCGTCCNAGAATATCTTCGCTNGTAAGTCAAATNCAGAACGATGCTGTGCGAACTGCGCTCAAAGACTCCCAGAATTCCNATCTTCCACGCTCCGATGTTACACACGTCGCGGTCTCCGCCTTTCGAATAGCTACCTCCTGCGGGCCGAAGCCACCTCGGTCAAAGATTCCTCAAAAAAGNATGGTAAGCAACATTGNANCTGAAACNTTTTCCGCTCTCAATATCTCAATTCCGTTAGGTCATGACNGAGGATTTGAGCCAGTTAACGCAAGCGTATAACGGTTTGGAAGGTACGTACCACCGTNACATCTGCAACGCTACTAGGCTACTATATGTTGACCGAACTTCCAGTGAAACGAAATGAGTTCGCGCACGCCCAGTATACCGTACANATTCGGTTGCAGCAATCCGACTACCTNGAGATCACCCAAACAAAGATNGCTTCNCTTGCCTCCGACGCGATGCTCTCGATTGAGTCAGCGCTCAGCCTNTCGTTGTCAATATGGGCTCGACTGAAAACCGANTGTGGCTCCATAGCCCAATGGATGAGTGCCACAACCCCGACCGTAAGTGCAAACGCCATTTCGAAACGCGNCACTTGCCCCATCTCATGGTATGTGCTGTAGGATCCTCCGCCAGTTCTATCCGAGTATCACGAATGCGGACCAGCGCTCTACGCCACATTGTCCTTCGCATTAAATAGCTGTGTCTCCAGTATAGATCCCTCCAAGCTCAAGCCCACNNCAGGTAGCTAGCCAACGCTCCTTGCCCATGTTTCACCNTTTCCCGGGGCTACCGGATTTCTCTCATGGATGTACACTGCTATCGTTGGACATTGTATCTTAGTAACTCTTGCCTCACGGTGTCGGCGCAGTANCAACGCTGTAATACTTGGTTTCTCNNATCCANGCTATTTTCATTTGCTCACTACCGCACCCCCTCACAGCACATGCAGTATTTCCGTTCCCATTTCCCCCAACGGCGTTTCCTCCGACNACTCGAAGGGAAATGAGTCTAGATCCCCTCCGCCACGCTCGGAGTATTGGNGNAGTTGATGGACGCACCCTTGCTGTGCATGCCATAGGGCCTAGGNACCCGGCCTGTAGATCTCTTTCGGAGCGCCCGTTATCAACCCGTGAAGCGCTGAGAACGTGTTNGTGCTTCACTTGCCAGATCTTTGCCTCGTTTCGGACCTCGGTCTCTATCTGTGGTCGACGTTCCGCAGCGTCCAAGACTCCAAGGGAAGTGCTGGGCGCTCTACCTGCGGGCAGATCAGTCCGGGGAAAGCTATACAGGTTACGATAACAGAGGACAANGTCGCCGATTTGTTGGAGATAGGACCGTTTCAATTTTGGATCCGGGAAGCANTACCTGTGCAACAGTTCCGTAAGCGCCGAACCCTTTAGCGCCGAGACGAGAATAAGGAGCCTGGAACTTCGAGCTNACACTATANCANTTCTTCAGNNACTNCATCTGGCCAGAGAGATTTTGGAAGTNCATNCCATTGCGAANAAANNTCCNCTTGTCCTTGCTCGACTCCATCCNAGTTCACATCGTAGTGGTACCCCCTACCCATCACACACTGTCCATCGGTCCGACCATCATCACTCACTGGTTGTAATCGCTGAAACTCACGGCACNGCTTGTAAGCCCTGTCAGAGTTTTGTCNAGANTAAGTTGACACAANACNANCGTTTGACTACACTTTNAATCAGCCTGTCGATTGCAATCCTGTCTACGGTCTGCAGAANTTGCTNGAACNTGAAGNNTATCAATCTCTGACAGNCNANTTTCCGATCGCCCGGGAATTATCGTAGTGGGCTGCCAGTCTGGAGGTNCTCCANCACTGTAGCGCCATTCTACANCTTTTATTGAGGACNTCGTGAGCTCTGCNCTTGAGGATATGTGATGAGNGTGAAAGCCAAGCGAAANTTGAAGCTGGCNCTCGGCAGCTTCGGCCGAGGCTNCCTTAGATCAATATTGAAATGACTCCGTACAAAGTTTGTAGTGAATCGATCCTTCCCTTCCGCATACCACTATGAAGTACTTTTCGACAAGAGGCGGCGACCAGAGGCTGTCTTTNGAGGAGGTCAATCCATTCTCTTGAGCCATCTTNTCGGNTGTACTGAATTTTAGCCTGAAACTCNTTACAGGCNGTCCTCCAAGGTTTAGCCCCTAACGGAGGGCTGTATATCCCAGAAAACATTCCCCAGCTCCCCGACAACTGGATTAACGACTGGAAGGACTACTCCTTCGTCGAGCTNTCNATNGCNGTNCTNTCGGCTGTACATATCNCCNAGNGGAGATCTCCAAGGAGGAACTCCGTTCGCTGGTCGAAAAATCATACAGCACCTTCCGCCACCCCGATGTTACACCACTCCACAAGCTCGATGACAAGACCTTCGTGTTAGAGCTTTTNCATGGGCCTACCTTTGCGTTCAAAGATGTCGCCCTCCAACTCCTCGGGAACNTGTTTGAGTTCTTCCTTGCGCGGAGAAACGCAGTNAAGGCAGCNGGACANACNCCGGAGACGTTGACGGTGGTTGGTGCTACCAGTGGAGACACTGGAAGGTGCGTGCTATAAACTAGNGCACAGTNACTGTGTACTTACTCATTNTGAAGCGCTGCCATCTACGGTCTTCGTGGAAAAGAGAANGTCTCCATCTTNATNCTCCACCCCAAGGGNCGTGTTTCNCCAATNCAAGAGGCNCAAATGACCACCGTCACCGATGCCAANGTNCACAACATCGCNGTCAAGGGCACATTCGATGATTGCCAGGATATTGTCAAAGCCCTCTTCGCTGACAAGGAGTTCAACGCNAAGCACCACCTCGGCGCCGTCAACTCGATCAATTGGGCTCGTATNCTNGCCCAAACNGTCTACTACTTCCTCTCCTTCTTCCACATCCGCTCCCAACTCCCATCCTCCCAAGACATTGAGATCCAATACGTCGTACCTACAGGCAACTTTGGNGATATCCTNGCAGGCTACTATGCNAAGAAAATGGGTCTCCCTATTGGCAAGCTCGTCGTCGCCACGAACGCCAACGANATCCTCGCNCGNTTCTGGAANAGCGGNAAGTACGAGAAGNTCNATTCAGAAACTTCTGCTTCAGATGCGGGAGTGGCNGTCGACGCCAGCGGTGTGAAGGAAACNCTAAGCCCTGCCATGGACATTCTCGTTTCGTCCAACTTCGAGNGACTNCTGTGGTACCTCGCATACGAGACTACTTCTGGNACCGCAGAGGAACGCCATCGAGAAGCGGGTGCCACTATNAATAGCTGGATGAANAAGGTGAAGGCNGAGGGACGNGTAGAAGTTCCCGTNAAGGCTCTGGAGCANGCNCGTAAGGATTTCCTNGCCGAGCGCGTCTCAGACGAAGAGGTGTGCACCCCCTTATCCTCATACCCGTTCACACTTGCTGATCCTANTTCAGACTCTCCAAACCATCAAGACATTNTTCAACGGGCAGCCTTCATACATTGCAGACCCACACACCGCCGTCGGTCTTGCCGCTGCCCGTCGTCTGGCTCCCCAGAAGTGAGCTNNCCTTCGCATCCTCCNNCATATACCGCGCTCACAGATACNATTTTCTTTCAGCGCGGAGAACGTCCGACAAATTGTGCTCTCCACAGCCCATCCCGCCAAGTTCTCCGAGGCAGTATCGAAAGCTCTGGAAGGTTCACCNAATTTCAACTTCGAGCGGGACGTGCTNCCGAAGGAGTTCCANGGNCTCCTCGANAAAGAGCGCAANGTNATTGACGTNGAGCGTCCTGACATCGACTTGGTCAAGGCAGTCATCGANCAGTTCGCCACAGTCTAGTNGAAANNAGCNAGTTGTACAATGTATACCAATGCACANAAAAGCCATGAAGGCGTCATCTTNGAGAGGATNTAAGGGTAGAAGGAGGANATAATAGTGTATTAAATAGAAGGTATAGGTTCATNAATCTATGTCATTGGAGGGTAATGGGGAATGGGACTTCGTAACGCCTTCGCAGACGGGGTGATAATGAGGTGAGCGTAAGACTCGGGTCTGAGCACCTCGGTTAGCATCTGTTGCCCAACGGATCAGACGAAGGATTAGCCTTACTCTTTACTAGCTTCGTAGGGCTCCTNTTAGGAGCCTGTTTTCGAGATCTCAACTCCTCCCGGAGTGACATGTATTCCACAACCGCAGGGTGCAGAGTNCGCCANGGCTGAGGATTCGACGGAAGATGCGGCAAGATCGACTTGACCTTCTCNACTTCCAGCGTCCAATGNAGAGGCTCCGATTCGTCCTGNAGGGGTTCAATTNTCTTCCGTCGAGGGCTNACTCTGCGAGAGCAAGATGGTANGNTGTCCTGGAGGGAATCNAANTCGCCGCTATTCCCAGCAGATCTTGTNACCCNNCGACTTGCGGGAGTTGGAGANGGAGAATGNGCNGGAGNCCGAGGCGNATCGGAGGGACCGGCACAGGANNNTGGCGGTGAGCTNAGTGGCGAACTAGNNGNTGNGNNNTCTGGCTCACGAGACGATGGTCCACAGGAGACGGGTGCAGAGGAGACGTCGGATGCCGAGGCAACGGATGCAGAGCCAGGAAATTTGCTCTCTGAGGAAACCTCATCCACCCCCGGAGTAGGCTGGAGGGAGCACCCTCTCCTCCTAGAAGTCCGCTTTGACGACGGAGCAGGGGACGACTCGGGTGAGGTGAGTCGGCTTTCAGATCCAGATTCAGATGGATCTTCGGAGCTTGCTGGTGGCGGGGTACGTAGCAGAGGAACTAGAGGATGAGGGGTACGGGCTCGTCCGCACATTGGCTTTGGACGACCTGAGAGCACCAGTTAACTCTCTTTCCTGTGGGGATTTCGACTTCGATCTTGTCTGTGGACCAGGCATATTTGGGAGGGAGGTAGTGCAAAGAGGCCAGTGGATCAATCAGGAAAAGGACTCGGTGCACGAGTCTTTGATCAGGACGAGACTCTCAAACAGGTTAGTCAAATCGTTTTCAAAGGCACTAAGAGATACCTACTGTGGTATGAATGGATAATCCGGGTATAATCAGAAGGCGGGGAAGGGGATGTAGACCTGCGTGCCGCCAGGGGTTTTTATAGGCTTTCGGAGTAACCGAAGTGGCGCCCCTTTGTCAGATGGGTGGCATCCGGCCTTTGTCAAATTTATCGATCGTTGCCTCTCGTCTTGACCTTCGAGTTTGCTGATGCCCATAGCCCAGCGGATCTTACTTTTCTTTGCTTCCTTTCTTCTGACTGTCGATTCTCCCTGCGATAAGGGAGGATAAGGGCGGCCTCTGAAACTACAACACCCATAGCGAAACGCATGATGCATGACCTCCTGCTGGTGATCAGGGATAGTGCGCCTCAAGGCGCTCGGTCCTTCCGCGAGGCTGTACTGGCTCATTTTCCCTTCAATCCCCCCAGGTACTCTAGAATGCCTCCGTTGACCATGGCGGATCAAGAGAAACGGGTGAAAGGGGCCCCACCTGCAGGCGGAGTATCCTAAATGCGATTCCGCCCATCGGGGCCAAGGCTGATTTAGGAAACGGCGGCACCATAACCGTTCAAATTCCTGAATCCAGTCAGGCGCCTAATCCCTCCGTCTCTAGCGCAAGTCTCTCGTGGAATATGGAGAACCCAGTCAAAGAGATCCCCAAAGTCTTTGACCTCATCGACTGCGTCCACTCCCCCAGCATCCAGAAGGCTGCGATCGAGAAGTATTTCCTGCCTGATGCAGGTTTCAAGTATCCTGTGTTTCAGGTGGAGGCAGGGGAGAATAGTCGAGACAGGATTCTGAAGCTCTACCAGTGAGTAGACGTTGATCAGTTGCACTTAGAGCGAGCAGAGGCCTAGATTTTTCTCAACTCCAGGTGGCTCCACATCATCTCCCCGAGAACGAAAGGTGCCGTCACTCATGTCGGTACGTCAGCCCTGGAGAGCATATCGCACCTGGAACGCATCTTACACCTGCCATCCAGTGTACGACAAGGCGCGGAACGTTCTTCTCCTCGATGTCACCCAGCAACTGCATTTGCGCTATCTGCCTACACTGACCAGCACGTCCAAGTAGGTCGCGGCCTCCTCTTCACTCGCGTCCTATCTTGACGGTTTCCGCAGAATGCTCACTCGCTTAACTTTGAAGAGGCAAAGCGGGCTTCATTACATTGCGTACCAGGAAGACCTCATGCACCCTGACGTAATTGTTTTTCTTCTCCGAATTCGTCTGTTCACTGAATACCGTTTTTGCCATTCAGGACGTAGCCGGACTCCTGCTACCTCCTCTCAAGACGCTGATCTCCGTCGTGCTTATATGGATTGGCATCGGGCTTAGCCTACTCTCCACCCTCGTCCAGCGCCTCGGATTTCCTCCTCCTCCCAAAGGTCCCGAGGATGATCTCAAAGCACGTCGTAAACGCAGGAGGGCCAATAAAAACGGGAATGGGAATGGGAACGGGAACGGGAAGCTTGGTGGTAGGTCCTTACCTCGACTGGACGTTAGCCCACTGACATCTTTTGCATAATTCAGGTGAGCCGTCGACGATGAAGATGGAGAGTAGTGCCAGCGGTAACACAGAACTCGAGAATCTGAACGCTACAGCCACGAAAATTCTACGCGGAAAGCGCGCAGAACGAGAGGGGGAAGACGCCGGCGCCAAAGGTGGAAAGTCTAAGAACTGACCCTGAATAGGAGGCTCGTTCTCTAGGACCGAGGCCTGAGGCGTCAACGAGATTAGGATATAAATACAGGTTTACATTGTTTTCGATAGATATGTACATACATGCTTGGATTCTTGGATTGGTACAGGTATAGGTTCGGAGGTATCGCAGCGGAAGGTATGGTGGCAAGGAGTTAGGCAGCGCGGGTAGCAGAAAGACAGATACAAAGCAAGTGGGTAGCGCGGAGCAGAGAGACAAAGCAAACAGGTAGCACGCGGTCAAAACAGATACAAAACGAGGGGGTAGCGCAGACAGCTGGGGCATATACAAAACTAATGGGTGACGCTTGAAAGAAAGAGACAACAAAAGCACATGGGAAGGAAACGAGAGCAAGCGGGTTACGTGCGGAAAAGTTCTTTCCTGAGGTTAAGCAAGACCGTCGAAGAGTTTGGACTCTGCGTTGATCCAGGACAGGGTGTCGCCGGAGGTGTTCGCCTTCCACTGAGCGGTGATGGTGAGGTTGTCCGCGAGCTCTCGCTTATAGAGGTCTTCGGGCTTGGCTATTTCCTGTCGCTTAGACGCTGAAATGAAACATAGTCAGTACCTGGGAAAGAATGTGAGAAGGTGACGCGTACAAATGTGAGCCAAGTCGGCAAACATTGAGCACTGAAGCTCTTTGTCGAGAAAATACGGATTGAGGTATATCTCGTCGAAACCAGCACGGTTTTCTGGTTTGGGGCAAAGAAGCTGAGGGCGAAGATCAGTACACCATCGTCGAAAAGCCTTATCAGAACTACTAACCATGAACAAAAGGAGGTGAAGTTCCTGCGGGACGTGACGCGCATTCAACGCGTCCGCCCAAGGAGTGATGTTTCCCGTCGTCGCGGTCTGCTTCCTAGCCTTCAACAAGTCCATGAAGTCTTTGTTGTAGAGCTTCCACCTGGGCGAGCCATATATCGTACAGGCCAGTTCGTAGGCGGTGACACCGAAGCTCCACCAGTCGACTTTCAAGCCGTATGATGCGTTCTTCGGGTTCGCCTCACCAGGATCGCGTAGCCTGGAGATCTTAACGGTTGGGTTTGGGGCCAGCGCCTGCACTTCGGGCGCCGTGAACCCAGGAGTGCCCACATTACGGAAGGCATAGTTCTTGGTGTGGTCGAGAGGCAGCCCGTCGGGAGACACCCAAGCCAAGCCGAGGTCGGTGATGCAAGCGTTCAGACACCAATCTAGGACGACGTTGGCAGGCTTGACATCGCGATGGATGATCCCGATTCGGTGTAGGTGTTGGATCCCTCCAGCCTATAACGATCAGTCAGAAATGGAGCCTGCAGAGAGGCGTGCATGCTTACTATTTGGGCAAGCCAGAGCTTGTAGTTGGCTCTAGAGTCGTACTTGACGATCTCCCTGGCCTCCTGATGAAGGTCACAAACATGAAGCTTCTACACATGCCAGGGATGCATTAGCAGAGTGAAGAGGGAACAGTGGAATACAGCTTACGAAGACAAACATTACATCTGGGTCAACGGTCCTCTCAAAGAAAGCTTGAAGCTTCACAACGAAGTAGTCGCAATCCGTGAGCACGTTATCGTCATCCCGGACGGTAGCCAGCCTCTCGTACGCCTTCAGCTCCACATATCTATCCTTTCTCAAGTCTTTCTTCGAGACCAACTTGGTAAAAACAAGAGGTCCGGCTCGTCCCACCGGGTTTGCAGGGCGCAGTTGAGCCCTGTAGGTCGCGCTCATGCCGCCCTTGCCACGTCTGGCGAGGAGTTCTATGGTGTAGCTGCTATGCTCGCTTGCCTTCGATGGGACGTCTCCAAGAATCTTGTCAACTATGCTCGGGTTGATGAGCGAGCGTCGAAGGGCAGCTACTAACAATTTGAGTAAAGGTATAAGGGAACTTAGAGGGAAGCCTACCTTTGGGTGCTTGACTTTTCTTCCTGGGGGCCGCTTGGACGAGTTGATGTTGCTCAGGCCTTGCTTTGACTTGAGGCACAGGGTCGTCGCGATGGAAGGTGTCGTCGGCCGGTCCTGGGGGAGGGTAGAAGACGCGTCGGCCGAGAACATTGGCGGGTATAGAGTTAGCCACTGGCGGTGGTGGCGGTCCGTTGGTGTTGATGATGACGCGGAGAGGTGAGTCCAAAGGCTTGGTCAAGCCGTATCCCTTGAGTCGCTCGACGAGCCCGTCTATGTCGCTCTGCGTGCAGTAGGCAAGAGAGGATTGAGAGGAATCGGAGTCATCTAACGTTGCTTGGTTAATGGGAGATCAGATGAGGGAGGGGCCGATCAGCTCACCGTCGAAGAGAGGCTCCAACTTCGCATCCACCACATCCTGTTGTTCGTTATTAGGGGAAGGCTCCAGCTCTGAGTCGAGGGAAGGGTTGGCATCGGAGAAGAGACGGCGAGGAAGGTCCCAAAATCCTATACTCCTGTCGTCGGCATTTGGGTGGTTCATTGCATATCGGACGTTTGCGACCCAGCGGCGGATGCGGTCCTCAAACGGGGTCTGAGCAAGATTGGGCATAGTGGAGATGGCGTCGGTGTGGATGGAAAGAGGAAAGACGGAATCGAGCGAGTGGAATGTATCTCAATGGATAGCGTCCAAGTGAAGATAGACAATCAGCGATGGGAGTGCTATAGTCTTTGTTTGTCTGTGTGGTCGGTCACGGTTAGGCGCGCAGACGCCAAATCGGGCAAGTACATGTGGCGGTGCCACAACAATGTGCACATGACGTGCGGCGCCGGCCGGCTCGATGGCGGGGATGCTCCCGGAGACGGGGTCGGCGCTGCGAGGTTCAACGTCGTCGAGGGACCCAGGTGCTGCGCAAACAGTGACTAGGTCGACTCGCCTCAGTATCATTCGAAAGCGGAGAGGCACCATGCATCCCGAAATACGAAAGTGGCAGGATCCCAGAAGCCTCGAAGCAATACCCTAGTCACGATGACACTCTGGAGCGAGATCCAAGTTCAGAGCCAAGTAGAGACGACGCCCAAACTATCCGGTGCTTTAGAGGGTAGTATCGGGGGGTCCATCTTCCCCGAGGATGGGTACGTGCAAGCAGAGCATTTTGGACGGCGTGGAGGCTGGTGGAAGGTGGGCGGAGAGAGGAAAAGTCGATCCTCGGAGTTGACCCAGGTAGACCTGTAGAAAGCGCTGGATTTGGCATACCACGACCCGCAATATCACTGGAGGTGGACTGGAGGCATGGCAGTTCAATTCACCGTTTTCCTGGCCAGCGCGCTTGGATATCCAAATAGCATCAAACAAGAATTTCGCGTCTTGACCTCGGACCCTCGTCTTCGACCCCCCGATGCCCGAAATTTCAGTTGGATCTCAGGTTTTCGACGTCGTATTCCACCCAAATCGACCCATAGTCTATACCGGACTATTGACGGGTCACATCAAGTCGTTTTCCTACAACGCACAAGGATCTCCTTCACTGGTATTCTCGCTTCGACCTTCAAAGCGATCCTGCCGAGGTCTATCGCTCAACGACGATGGGTCAAAGCTGTACGCCGTGGGGAAGGCGAAGGCCTTAAAGTGCGTACCCATCTAAGCGCCTTTGGATGTGGACTCATGAATAACCAGCATCATAGACACCGCAACCCAGAGTATTGATACTCGTAGCGGAGCGCACGAGTAGGTGCTGGGATAGCCATCGACAGCCAGAAAATACGTGTTGACGTATGAAGCACTTTTCAGTGCACCTATCAACCGTGTAAAATCCCTTATGCCTTGGATGGTTGCGACGGGGGACGATGATGGTACGGTCAAGGTGCGTAGACAGTGCCTGCCGCGTCTGTTGACCGATGCTTACCCTTTGGAAAAGCTATGGGATCCGAGACAACGAGAAGTTGCGAAACATACACACAACACTTTGACTACATCTCCGACTTCCTATGGCTACCAGACAAGAAGCAACTTGTTTCTACGAGGTGCGCCATCCTGCAATCATCACCAACAAACTCCCTTCTCATAAATCTGCGTAGTGGCGATGGGACACTATCTGTTATGGATATCAGGTCCAAGAAACCCGAACCTATCGCTCATTCAGAAGACCAGGAAGACGAGCTCCTCTCAATCGTCGCCATTAAAGGGTGAGCGTCAATCCCTGGTGCTGATCGCCCTGGCCGTACCATCGAGGCACGGTTTACTGATATCCGTCTCTTCAGATCCACAAAAATCTTGGTTGGAACGCAAATAGGTGTCATTTCGGTGTTTAACCGCAATAAAGGCTGGGGCGATTGTGTGGACAGGATACCAGGGTACGTCGTAACCACAGCCTCCTTTCCCGATGCAACCACTGACTTGCGCTCGATAGGCATCCGTTATCCGTTGACGCCCTGTGCAACGTGCCCGCTGGTATCGACGGTGTCGACTACGAGAGCACCGTCCTCACAGGTTCATCTGACGGCTACGTGAGAGCTGTACAGATCCTACCAACGAAACTCCTGGGAGTCGTTGCTGACCACGGCGAGTTCCCCGTCGAGCGGATAGCTGTCGGCGAAGGTGCGGAGGGTAACTCAGAGCAAGATACAGAGGAGGAGACGTCCCATGATACGAAGGTTAAGCCTAGCGTGGACGCTGATGAGGATGCGGAGAATGAAGATAACTTGTCACGGGAAAAGAAGTGGTGGGTGGGGAGTGTGGGCCATGACGATGTCCTGAGGTTGACGGATTTGGAGGGATTCTTCCGTGAGAGTGCGAAGGATGATCAGGAACTCGAAGCGGACGACGACGATGAGGATAGTGATTTGGACGACGGAGACCTAGACGCAGAAGCCGAGAACCAAGGGCCGTCAGCCATAGTAGATGTGCAGAAGGGTGACGATGATGAGTGGTCAGACGAAGAAGATGAGGAAGAATACCTAACCCCGCCCGTTGTAGCCAAGGATACTAGGAAGCGGGAGGTTGAAGAAGAGGAGTCACAAGACGAAGAGGATGACGAGGATGGGAAGGCGAAGAACAAGAACAAAAAGCGTAAGCTCGCGGAAAAGGACTCGATTCGCAAATCGAAGAAGGGGAAGAAGGAACCCCAGGTCATCGACAAAGGGTTCTTCGACGGTTTGTGATGGTCTGGCCAAGTTCCACACCATGGCATCGACTCGCCATTTGCCTCCTTTGCTACTTCCCGGCCTGCTTCACAGAGGGAGAACGCATCTAGTACGAACCTTGTGTAACCACCTTGACACCACGACGACAGGGAAGGTATAACCACTTTTGGGGGGACAAGGGACGGAATTCGCTCAACAAACTTAAGTATATTTCGCGGGAAGCTACTTAGTACAGTCAAGGAATGATAGAAGAAAGAAAGGAGAAAGCATGATGTGCGACACCCAGCGAAAGGCCGTATTCGAACTGACTCAAGCAAGCACTGGCCTGTGAGGGTGATTGCGAAACCAGGTGGGGCACCACCCTGGACGTTGGGTGAACCACTGGGGAGCAAAGAGATGATAAGTCAGTGAAGTGATTCCCTGATCTCTATGAAAGGGCCACACACCTGAAAGGCCCCTGCATCCCAACTGCAGCAGGTTGAGTTGTCAACGCTGCCAAACGTGCATTCAACTCTGCCTCCTTCCTCTTCAACTCCTGCTCCTTGCTTGTAGCCCATTCAACAAGTGCTGCCCGCAGACTAGGGTCGAGCTTGTTGACTCTGGCATCGAGGCTTTCCTCTTGCGGATCGGCCATGAGACTGAAAGAGTATGAAAGGAAATGTTGAGTTTTGTTGCTTGAAACTATGTTTTCATAGCACATACCTCCCGATACGCGTTACTCTGCCAGTTGGATTGGCGATCGCGGATCGTGGACACTTGGTTGGGGGCAGATAGATGGGTGGAAGCTTGAAAGGAACATTCTCCGCATCTTGGGATGCCTTCACAAGACAGAAAGCCACCGGAGGACGCGGTCTCGTGCACTCAGAACGGGACAGAGGCAGCACAAAGGAACTCAGCCGTAGTGGTACGCGACAGAGCCTCGAGGCTGGACTGAATGTGATTAACACGTCATTTTGATATTGCGGTGACCTGGCGATAGACTTCGAAACATACATGCACACACAGAGACGGACTACAAGGTCTAAACCAGCGCTGCGTGCACGTCGCGCCGAAAACTCGTGTTCACTGAGATCGAAAACTCTCTATTCGACACCCATTAGACAGCTTGTCGGACAGCACGGACGAAATTACTATTCGACACCTGGATGCCCGCCGTGTAAGGTTGCTCATTCGTATCACCTCCGCGAAACGGCGCGGCTCATGCCACAAACTACGAAAGAGAAGGCCCTCGCTCGCCGAAAAGCCTTACTGGCTGCCGCGCAGTCATTCCTCGAATGTGTCGCTGCATCAAGACGGAAGGAAGCCTTGATCTATTCGCATAATGCCGGTGAATGCTACAAGCTGGCTGGAGACGGCGGTTGGAACGTTTCGGACTACGGGTGCGCTGCGAAAGCATACGCATGCGCCAGGGAGTATGGCAGAGCTGTAGAACTGTATTGGAAGTGCGACATGTTCGATGAAGCCATCGACATTTTGCGGAATCACAGGCGTGCGATAGACCCCAAGGTTGCAGAGGGTCTTCTCGAGGCTGCGCGGTACTTCTACCTCAAGCGAAAGGAATATAAGTGAGTGCGAACTCTACTCGAGGATCTCCTCTTTGCGCCTACTGATGTGATCATCAGGAAGGCAAACACACTATTCAACTCATTTGAGGGGCAGCCTAAATCGTCACAGAACGATACCTTGCAAGGAACACCTCCAACCGATGTTGTATCTGACCATGGTAGTAACCCAGAACAAGCCGAACCTCCCATACCGCAAAATGAAGACCAGCAGAACGATACCCCGCAAAGCAAACGTCCAGCCGATGTTGTAGCTGACCCAGGTAGTAGCCCAGAGCAAGTGGAACCTTCCGTACCGCAAAAT
>JANDKE010000964.1:0-18110 GCA_027627275.1 Coprinellus aureogranulatus | reverse complement strand
TGGGCGTGATTAGATCTTAAGATATAATCAAATGAGCTTGAAGAGTGCTTGAGGATAGCGACGAATGCGCAGTTACGCCGATCGAGGTTTGTACCAGCGTGCAAGAGCTGGTGTCGACCGGTTTGGGGTCTGCGGGGAGATCAGCTTTGCCTACATGCAGGAAGAGACGGAGAGCGAAGGCTGAGTGCAGATTCAAGGGATATAAAGGTAGGGATAACTCACCTAGAGTTTAGGAGCGAGGTGAGAGGGAGACGGGTGAACGCCAGATGGAACGAGGAACGACGAGGAGAGGGTCGGTAGAGACAGCGCGAGGCGACCATTGAGGTCAGAATGTGACCCAGAAAAACGTCGCGCTCGCGTTAGCGGATACACAGGAGTACGCGCCGGAAGTTTGAAGCCACTAGGACATCCCAGTGGTCCTCGGTGTCCTCGACAGGAGGAGGCGGGACGCGTCAGGCACGACTGCGTTGCCGGACAAGTTCCAGATTCCTAGGACCATGGTATTAACTGTCAGAAAATGGAATGAATCGAGAGCAATTGAACACACCTGGGTGGCGAATTCGACTATCCCTCCAGCTCGACCAGTAATTCATTGACGGTCGTGGTCCAGGATGAAGATGCGCGGGTAAACCTCGGTCTCGGGCTACTAACCCCGTTGGAGTTGTTCGTGTTTGGCAATGACGTCTAGGTGAACGTGCCCACGGTTTGGCGCCCAACTTGGTTGTCTACCTCCCCAGGCTCGCCCTGCTCTCATTCACCCCTCCCTGCGGCGGAGACTCTCCTCTACCGCGGCTCTAGATGGACGTCATAGATCCGCCTTCAATTCATCCGTACCGTCCGCCCAGCATACCGCGCCACCTACCACAGGCTATCAACCCCTCGCTCCTGCGCTACTCTGGAACGGCATACACTCTCTATCGATGACTGGATTCTCTAGACAGTTGAATCCAGTCCCCAACAATCCACTCCTTTCTCTGCGCTCAATTTCAGACAGAATCTCGCGGGAATGACAGACAGAAACCGACACCGTCAGTCACCGTACTCGTCAACAGGGAGAGGGAGACATGACCTTGGGTAAAGTAGGTGTGATCCAGGCAACTTGAGTATCGGGTGACGACCAATGGGAATAGTGCGCTCTTCAAGTTTGTTTCCACTTGTTTTCACCCTACTCCCGCTTTCCCCATTCTTCGTCCTGCCATTTCACCGGTTCCATGATACTCCTCCCTTCGCCAGGACTGTCTCACTGCATACCCCACCTTTTTTGTAATATCGTCGAATTGACCTCTTCCGTCTAGACTCTTGCATCCTCGCATGGACTGAGAGAGTGAGCTACGCCTGCGCCAACGTCTGGCTGTGCCCCCCAATTCGCAAAGCTCGCGGTTCGCAGCGATGTCTTGTCGGCGCACCAAGCTTGTCGTCTCCGCGAACTCGTCCTGGACTTCTCCTGCGTCCTCCATCCAGTGAGTTCACTCAGTCGTTCTTGTATCTCCCAAGCAACGCCTGCGTCGAGGATCGTCTGCCGATGCTTCTCGGTGACTGGGCTAGCTCTCTTCTACCTCCTTCCATCATGATCAGGGTCATGTCTCCCATTCTTCCTGTCTCTTCGTTCTTCACGATGTAGCGCTCATCGTCCCCCAAACGTACAGATCCCACCTCAATACTTCATGCTTGCATCGACACCACGATGGGTGTGAAGGAAATCGCCAGGAAGGCACCAGTTTGAATTTCAACGAAACACGGAGCCGGGAAGTAGTCCGCAATTACAATGAGGATCGGGAGATCATGACCAGCGTAAGTTTTGTGCGCTCGATTCCATTTCAATCCCTGTCTTGTTCTGAACATTCACGCATTCACCCTTTTCTATGTGTGGATTCTAGCTGACACCCCTCCTTAGCCCTAATCGAAAGCGCCTCGTCGAAATCCTCGCCCATACTTCGTTGCCTGAGCCTCCCCACCCACGCCATTTTATCTTCCAGTCAATAGGCCATCTGAAAACCCAGCACCGCCGTTGTCCAAGCTCCAGGATGTGCCTGTGCATGGCATTCACGCGTCCATACCCCCTCGGCACAGTTCCACCGTCGTAACCGCGCAATTCCCTTCGACGCTCAGTTCCGCGCTATTGCTAGGCTCTTCGCGAGGCGTTCTCCGATGGGCGGGTACTGGCCTGGGGACCGACATCTCCCTCGTGGACAGCGTCCAGTCCGTTAGCTGAGCCTCTGAGGTCCCTTGTCACGACGATTAGCGTTGATCGTCGACATGGGTGGGCTATGGACTCTTTCATCGACTGTTTTCCTGCCTCCCCCCTTCCGATCTTTTCAAACATGGACTATCTTTGCTCATTGGTCTCCGCCTCGCGTCTTGCAGTATATCTTTCACTTCTGTCCGCTTCTCCCTCCCTTTTCTATAACGGACTTTCGTTTCTATCTTACGCCGAGCGTTACCTATATTCTTCTGCCGCCCTAAACCCTTGCGAATATCTCCCTCTTGCTTTTCAGGACACTTTTCACTGTCCCTGGTATCTTTCTATACCCCCATTTTTCGGTACTCAGAACAAAATCTGACAAGTTCCCAGGAATATCCTATCCCTTGTGTCCGAAAACCTGATACCTGTTCGCCGTCGCCGCTTTGAAGAAACCCGTCCGATACGGTGGGCCGTATTCAACCTCTGAGGATGGCAATGCTGCGCCAGCCTGTGCTCTCCCTCCCCGCAATAGAGCTCCCGTCAGGGCGCTCCTATCGCGCCTTTTCCAAATATACGCTTGCCGCAAGCCCAATACCTGTGACGGACTTCCCGTTCTTCTAGTTCATCCGTGTGTTTCACCTCACTTCTCTCTTCACCTTTTCACACAGGCGATCTTCTCTTCACCCGTCCGTTCCGTTCCGTCTTCCCTCGTCACAAGTTCGTACTGATCACCTTTCCTTATAACAGGAATCACAAACTGCCGTCCTTGGAACCCACCCGCTCCTCCGATATCGTGGAGGCTCACCAGGCAGATTCGTCACGTTTGCCTGCAGAGCCGGTCGTCCAGGTGATTCAGGCTATGGCTCGGATTTGGGAGGGGTCGCTCGCGGGGTTCGCCCCAAGGTGAACGTCCCGAACGTTTCTTTTTTCAGTTCGGGGCGAGAGTTTTCTGTCAATCATAGGATCGGTCACCCTCGTTCGAGGTGCTCGAGTGTCCTCTCGACGTCGAAACAGCGACAAGACCCTTTTGATTTGTTCCCTGCCTCTCTTCCGATCCCTCCCCTTCTCCGAACCTTCATTGTCTTTTATTTATTAGAATGAAAAGCGCCTCTGCGCGCTCTCTCCCTCACCTATTCCCCAACCTGATCGTCATCCACCACTGGATACTCGATATACTCACGATGGATTGGCGATGGCCACCCAAATCTCAACGTCCAAGAGGCTCCACCATCCAGATCTGCGCTCAGCCTCAAGAAGAGCTCCCGTCTACTCAACATGTTTGCGGAGCACCTCACGGTGCGCAGGCTATCGATCGCAAGGATCGACCGCCACGGCTGACGCCGCAAAACATCAGGCTAGTGGAGGCTAACTTTAGGGAGCACCTAAGTCCTTGGGATCGTCGTCGTGCTGGGGCGAATTTGACTTGGAATCCGATTTTGTCCAGATCTTGCGCACCCTGCGTTCGTCGTCTTGGTAGGCAGTGGGAGTACGATCCCGGATGGGTGGAGAGAAGGGATGGAAGGTGAGTGTTCGAGAATCCAACACAAAGCGAGGTACTGACCTGGGGAGTGAAGGTGCTTTCAGGTTGTAAGAACTCCGAATAGGCGAAATTGAAGATGATTCACCGACCTCTTGTGTTCGTTAGGGTTCCCTGTTACCGGTCACGTTGTGGGGGAATTGGGAGTTTCGGGCAGTGAGTCTGGAGAAGTGGTGAAGCCCTGGGCTTTGAGAAGTGAGTTGGCTCCAACGCAGATGGAAAGCCCGCCTTGTAAACGACACAGTCGAATTTCGGAGTGCAGAGACCAGCATAGGGCGGGTTTCAGCCGACCTTGGCTCTATCGCTATTATTCAGCCAACTGCGTTGATCACGGGTCATCTTCATTTCAGCTTGGTTGTTTCACTTTCTCTGGTGCGCATCAGGCGCCCATTCGTTCTGGCATTGTGTACATTGCCTTTGTTGTGTACGCAAGCGGAATGTATTCACTGGTTCGCCTACACACTCCTTTGATTACTACCGTAGTATGCTTGTTGGTGGACTATTTATTACTCTCAATGAATGACAGAGCTCTAGGTGAACAATGCGTCCACCTAATAATGAATTCTCTTAGTTTTCTCCCAGGAATCCCCTTCACTTCTGCACCTTCGCGATTGCTCATTCGAAGTGTGCCAAGCACAGGACGGCATCGTTCTAAATTTGTGGATATCTTCCCAGGATGCAGCACACGGCGTCAACGTGGCTTCCATCCCATCTCTTCCCTTCCCGCAAACGGCTTCCCACTTGCCCTCACAAGATGCCTACCGTCAAGA
This sequence comes from Coprinellus aureogranulatus, assembly GCA_027627275.1. Classification (NCBI taxonomy): domain Eukaryota; kingdom Fungi; phylum Basidiomycota; class Agaricomycetes; order Agaricales; family Psathyrellaceae; genus Coprinellus; species Coprinellus aureogranulatus. Next base: position 13,621 of record JANDKE010000964.1, on the reverse strand, counting down.
TCCCGGCCATGCAGGTACGGAGCAAGCAGCGTAATTCTGAGAGGTTAGACTTACTCGTTCGACCATAGGATCGGGATGTTCCCCCCGTGCCAGGACGCCGTGAGCGAACCGGACATCACAAAATCCAGGGCATGGTCAGCAGGAGTCTTGAATCGCTTCCAAAGGGAGCGATTGAGATCGACCTTGACAAAGCTCCGTCTGTGAGCCAAGTCTACTCTGGGATCGAGATGATCGACAGGGTTGTATCTGTTCCTGGTGTTGAAACTCTGCAGTGCCCTGGGTCACTGTTGGACCTTGAGTGGGAGCTCACTGGCCAATCCGAAGGTCTGCATGTCACGGTCTTCAACGAAGATAACATCGCACGAGCATGCAGCATGCCCCACTGGTTCATTCAATTGATGATCATGGAGCAGTTGCGAGTGGAGGATGTCGAGGGAAACTTAGACTCTGTCGGAAACCTGGGCCTGAAACCATGGGAGGTTGAAGAGACGAACTCGGTGAAACCCGAGCTGAGGCTACTGGCGACGCTGGCATTGGAGGTGAACGAAGGGAGGAAGCACAAGACTGACGTGAGCCTTGTCAATGCCGGCTATTGCTACAGCTTCATCGAGTACAAGACCCCACTGGCGGCTGGACATCCTTGGTGGAATCTGTTTCCGTTCACCTCGTCCGGGGTGCAATATGAGTACCTCAGTAACCTCTCCCCCCCTATCTTGAAAATTCTGAGTCAGGTGAGTCACAGAATCGCTCGACGCCTGCATGTGTTAATCACGCCAAAATCCACAGTGTATTTTCTATTCCAAGGGCATAGTGGAGCGGCGGGAACCACATGCTCGGAAAGTACTCGTTGCGCTCTCTACTCCGCCGACGAAGTTGTACTATCTCTTCATCGACTTTACGCGGCGGACCATCTTCATATCCCAGAACGTAATCCGTGTGGAACAGAATATGGGTCAGTGTCCGTCAATTGTAATGTACAGATACCCCTTGTGACCCATTCTCCAGGGACGATCAACCTCTCGCCGACTGCTGATGACGACCGACGGAGGAACCTGATTCTCAAACTCGTAGACCCAGCAGCGATGACCGTCTATTGGGAATCCGCTTTGTGGTTCCAGCTGGTGGCCGTATATTTCAGCTTCCCTTCTCTAATCATTGACGCGTGTAAGGCCGATGCACTCCGCCTTCCAGAGGAGCGGAAGTTGCCTTCCGATCTCCTTGAGAAACTTCGAGCGGTCCATGGCTTGCTAGGTGAGGTACCCTCCCCAAGCTACTGGGTCAGGCTCCGCCTGCTGAAATCAAAGCTGACTTGTTCCATCGTCGGTGCGTTCGGTGACTTTGTTCGCTACGCGTGGATGAAGCTCTCATGGGGGTTGCTTGGGACGAGGATGACGCTCGAGAACGCACACAGTGTGCAAATACTGCACCAGGAGACGCTGATAATTGACAACAAGTGCGTAGTATTTCAATATTTCATCGATTGACATAGGTTCTGAACATTGAATCCAGTGGATCGCAACATTGCCGATGGATGGCGGAGCTTGGAGAGGGCGTGCGATGGGAGAACGAGGATGGGAATAAAGAGTTCATCCTATACCGGAAGCAGAGGATATTTGTGAAGTTATATGAGCCCTCGTACATTGACGAGTTCAACGCCGAAAAAAGAGTTTACGACGAGCTCAAAGATCTGCAGGGGTTTGGAATTCCGAAGCTGTACGGAACTGGAAGGGTCTGTGACAGTGACCAGCGGTTCCTGATCCTTTCATATGAGGGGGAGCCATTGCGGCTGTGGGATGACCGTAATCGGTAAGCTTCGTCCACCTATCTGCCTCCATCGGACTAACATTCTTGCGGATGCAGGGTATCCGTGAAGCGAATCGCAGGGCTTCTTCACGCATCAGGATTTCACCATCACGATCTGGAGCCCCGAAACGTAGTGGTTGATGAGAGGGGAAAAGTGACCCTTGTGGATTTCGGGTTATCCCAGAATCCGTGCAGGAAGAGTGGATGTAAGGAGGAGAGGGAGTGGAAAGATGACAATTAGATATCCTTTTGTATTACCCTCCAAGTAATCATCTGTCGAACACTCTGTTAGAAATGCACTGGGTTCTGTCGTCGGCATTGACTCACCCTGGAGCGTCCGTCATCTCCGCGAGGCTATTGTCAGATAAGAGCTGCCCCGGAGATTAGAGTATCATTAAACGCAGGAGGATCCAGTTCCAACCACGCGTACAAAGCGATACTTGTGAGGGAAAATGGCGCCGTCCGCATCCCCCGTTAAGTCTCGATTTCTACACGAGAATCCCTCACTCAAGCAATCCCTCGTGGTCAGACACATTTCTTTGCCTGTACTCTATCACGGATTGCAGTCTCTCAACGTTGGTGCACCTTGCAACACCCCTAATTTGGACACTCGCCGAAAGCTCAAGAGTACGGTGAGCGATTCGCATCAAAGCGCTTCGTACACCCTCTCACTGTAGCTCGGAGGGTGTCCAGAATGAAGGGCCATGAGCTCCTGCGGGTTAAGCGTCCACCGCCGACTTTGTACGCCGCTTTGATTGTGTTTCACAGTCAGGCGATCGGGGTGTACGGGTACGAGATGAAGTGAGGGAGACGGAGAGAGAGGTTCCGGCGGTGAGGCGACATATATGGTCGACATGAATGGAGGTAGTCACTGGGTGGAGAGTGTACAGGGCAGATAACAGTTCAGCTTCGATGATACACATTTATAGCCCTATCCAACCTCCACGAGCGAAACAGGGTCAGCCGCCATCCTAGAGCTCGGGACAAAGACTTCCCTTGACTCAAAAATGAATCTGTCGTACCTGTGCTGTCCGTAACGTGTAAGGCTAGTACTAACCTTGCTCTACGACAAACGAAGTGGAAGATAACCCTACCCAAACACACCCTCAACACGTCCAAAACCCCTTCGACCCTTTGATACTCGTCCGAGATGCATCTTCAAAGGCCTGTCAACAGGTTCGAGACGCCCTCCATCGGCGATCGCCAGGTTACCTTTCGCGATACTCGCGCCTTCATACCCAACGTTAACCCAGGACTGCGCGTCGAACCTCCACACGAAGCTGCGGAGTCGACGTGGAAGGGTTGCACCTTGGAGGGTAGGTTTTGACCTGACCTCCAAGGTGCACAGACAAGAACCCGTCAGAATCGACGGTCGCACTCGTAACGAACACCCCCCTCACCTGAGCGGTGAAGATTATCTCAGAAGCTGTTGTTCAAGGTCAGTGGTTCGGTTTATCGCCTCGAAATGGAATACTTACCGGTCTCTCCCTGCACCTCAATCAAACCGCTTCGACAGTCTGCCCAGCCTCGTTTCTCCCTTGACTCCAGCACACGATATACGAATGACAATTTGAGATAAAACAATTTCATTTGTTTAGACAAGCGTTTATTACATTGGGGAGCGAGATTCAGAAATGGGGAAGGCGGGTATGAGGAGGAACTGTGGGGGCAATCGGATCGGTACAACGCGTAGGTGATGAATGTGGGGTTGGGAGTCTGCGTCCAGGGGTCATGGTTTCGGGGTGCGGTCGCTAAGACGAGGCGCGATCATCATGGAGGACGAAGCCGAGCGATGAAGCCGGTTGGTATTGGCGGGGGAGGTATGTCGGCTTGCGAGGGGGAGACCTTGACCGGTGAGTCGTCGACGAGTGGATGGGGGAGACGGGATGGATCTGAGTGTTGAATCGATGGACACAGCGTCCCATTCACGGATGTCGAGGGGGGTGTCCGTGAGAGGTGTGATGAGGTGGGGGATGGCATCGGGTATCCTCGTCGAGAACGGGAATGGGAGGACTGTAGGCGCGGACGGACGGGCTTCCTAAGTGTATGGACGTATGAGGTAACGCCCATTTAGGCCTATCGGAGGTGGTGCCGGGGTGCTAGAGCCGTTATAGTCGTATTTGGGGGTCTGCGGGGCGATCGGCAATTGGGGCATGCGGGAAGGGATGGAGAGCTGGGTTTGAGCGCTAAATCAAAAGAGTGGAAGGTAGGGAGTACTCACCGTAAGTTTAGAGGCGAGGTAAAAGGGGGACGGGCGATAGGGAGATGAGTCAAGGGACGAGGAGGAGAAGATCCCGGAAACGGGGACGATGCGTCGGAACGGCGGAGGAAAAGACCCAGAGCGCGACGCAGCTGCATCCTATAGACCCGTCGAAGGATGCTGCTGAAATTTCAGACCACTGGGACATCCCAGTGGCCGTCATCGCCCTCGACAAGTTGAAAAGGCTCCCCGGGGGCGAGAATGCCCTACACGCGAGCCCCGGAGTCTATAAGACTGGATTTAGCTGTCAAAAGTAAAAAGAATCGAAGCGAGAACTCACCCACGCCTCGAATTTGACGTCTCCGCAAGCCCTGCCTCTAAAGCATCGATGGTGGTGGAACAGGACGACGATGCGGGCCACCAGAACACAGCCATCAGGCGCGAGTCGGAGTTTAAAGCGGGCACAAACCCCGCAGTCAGAATCGCAGAAGGGTACTACGGGGAGGAGAGAGAAAAGCAAAGGAGCGCTCCCCTAGCACTCCATTATAGAATGAGAGGAGAGGTCATTGGAGAAGAAACCTACCATGAGTGTATCTTCCGTATATTCCTCAGCCCCATCAGTGCCTATCAGGATCCCAATCGTCTGCGTTTCGCATCCAAGAAATGGGCAGATAACTTGGAGTTCTTCCTGTATTTTCCGTGAACCTTTAGCTTCTTTTTTCTTCCCGAGACACTGTTCAACTCCCTCTGTCGAGGCAATAGGGAGTCGGCTCGGCATCATTGACCAAACCCAGTTGACGTTGCGCATGTTTGGCAACGGCTTTGGGTTCTGGGCAATGCGACCGTCCACTGGCAAGGGTTGACCTCTGACCCCCTCAAGGTCAACCATCGTCGCTCATCTTCTTAGCTTCTTCCATAGACTATCTACTTTTGAAACTCAGGGGATCTAGTACTGGCAGCGACTCTTCATCTGGGAATGGTATTGCTGTGCCAACGCAGTTTCTCTGCCGCTCTGCAGTACAGCTTCCGTCAAGGAGGTTCCCATCTCGCCTTGTCTGGATACATGCGCGACGAGCGCCCGAGTTTCCGTTACGGAATTCGCGTTCACCCTACTTCATCTCTTCACCTTTTCACACCGGCGATCTTCTCTTCACCGTCTGTTCTCTTCCCTCGTCACAAATCCATGATGATCACCCTTCCCTCCCACAGGATCACAAACCGTAGTCCTCGGGACCCACCCACTCCTCCGATACCCTGGGGAATCACTAGGCTTCACGGGGAGCGGATTATCCACCGGGACGAGACTCTGGCCTTGATTTTGGCAGCTGTACCTCATGGGTGACTGCTCAATGTGAGCGTCCTGCCGTTTCATTTGTTTTGGTTTGCGGTAGGCCGTTCCCGTCGGTCTGGGATCGGTCGTCCTTCTTCAACGTGCTCGAATCTCCCCTCGACATTGAAACGGCGGTCAGGCTCTTTTGATTTGTTCTGTCTTCCGATCCCACCCCTTCTCCGAATCCTTATGCGATCTTTTACTCACTCCCTTGTCGAATAGAACGAAAGCGCCTCCGCGCTTCTTGTCATTTATCTCCTAGACCTCTCGCTCCTCCACCGATTGATTCTTGACGTCGCCCGTCTAACTTAGCGCGGGTTTTGTCACCAAAGTCTCGACGACATGAAGGTATTTAGTCTGCCTTCCCTGCAGATTCATTTTCGCTTCACAGATTATCTAGAATCCCGACGATGGAGGTCAGGCTCGACGAGAGGTTTCGCGGATGCCTAGGCCTCACGATCGCGAGCTGTCCAGTTGCGAGAACACACCCTGGCACACGGAACGCTGGGCGCGATCCACAGATTATCGGCCGTCAGGTCGACGACCTATCACCATGACCAGCGATGTAGCTCTCGCTGGTGAATCCCAACGGCATGGAGCCCCGAATCGTTGGGATCTTCGCTCCACCCCAACTAGCGAGTTTCTAGTGTCAGAGTCAACATACCGTGGTACTCAGGGTAAGTATGTCGCTTCAAATTGAATCGAGAAGCCTACTTACCTCGTTGTGCAGCCTGTGGAATACGAACCCTGGCCTGTCGTCGGAGCGTTTCGAAGGGCGGTTCTGCCAGGTGGCCAAGAGCCGGGTTTGCACTTCGTTCGTTGCGAACTCGCAGCCACATACCGACCCGCTCACTTCTTCGGCTGAAGGGTTGTTTAGTGGAGTTGTTCGTGCGTTAGGGATGGCCTTTGTGGAGCCAAGGTAAGTACTAATAGGCTCAGGGAAACAGCATAGGCTGGCATCCGCCTAAACTTCCACGGCCGGCGTCCAAACGACGAGTTCAAACCGTCAGCCAAAAACTGCTACCACAAGCCCGGAACGAGGTCCATGCTCGTCAAAGCGAGCAAAAGGCATTGCCACTGTCCTAGGGCACGATAGACCTGAGGGAGCCCGAGACCTGGGGATTCGGAGACAAGGCATGTGCTGCCGTCCTCGCTATCTATCTTTCGGTATTCTGTTCGACTTCCCAACAGGTCGACGTGAGCGGATAGGACGACTCTGGGCCCGTATGGGAGGTTGTGCGAGTCTATGAATATCAAAGGCAAGTACGTGCAGTCGCTTAGTCTATTGTAAACTAGGCAAAGCTATCTCTCTCCCGTTGCTCAACCCCCTTCTCTAACCCCAGCATCTCTCATCGCCCCACTCCAGCACTTCGATCGCCCATTCAAGAGTAGTAGGACCACTCCGAATACTGAGGTAGACGAGACGCCAAATCTACGACACAGGTTAGTTGATATCTTCCACGAAATTCAGGGCTAGTTACCGACCCGCTTTAGGGGGTAGGCGTTCAGGAACGCTTGCACCCAATCTGGTGAGGTGTAAGACTATGAAGGGACAGATTGTGAAGATGTGGAACCACACATGAGAGAGGGAACTACACTGGAGTCTATGGGTACTAATCCCATCCCTTCGCACAACACAAACCGACCTTACATCGCATATCTCAACGCCGTGCGTCCGCGTCGACGCCCAGTCCCATACTTCACCACTCATTCACCTTCTGCACCTCTTGCTTCCCCCTCGACGCCTCGTTAGCACGTCGAGGGTGGAGCGGGAGTGTATGGCCAAAACGAGAGTCTGCGATGAGGCTAGGCTGTGTGGGAGAGATGTAAGCATTCCTCTTGTCGTTGCAAGGGGGAGGATGTACTGATTGTACTCCCTCGCATACGGCCAGGACCCAAAGGACGGAGCGTAATGCGAGTCGTGAACGCGAGTGTGGACGATATCTCACCTGGTAGATCTTGTTTCTGCGCTCGTAGAGATTCAAGTAGTCCACGCGCCCGATGAGGAGCTTGAGAACTAGGTCCGTTTTCCGAGTCAATGCTGACTTGAGACACGAAGTACTGACCTTGTGTTCCTCGTACGCGCTACTCAGGTCTGTCAATGTGTTATTACTGTCGTATACTAACTCTCGTTCCTAGTTGTAGGCGATGGATTCGTGCTTGGCACGCGAAAGGGCATCTCTCAGGCACTCGATATCGCAACGACGACCCTTCCATTCGCTACATCGTCCCGTTAGCACTCGCCCTCGCCCCGCCTTCCCATTTACACTCCCCCACGCTCCAAAAGATGTGGCGAAAGGTCATCGTCGCCGGAGGGGTCAAACTAGGTGGCACGATTACTATCCGCGAGACTCGACTGGGGCTCAGGACTCAAGTTCAGCACTGAAGAGGGCTGCAGAACGGGGTAACTACACTTTCTGAACACCGTAGTGCAATGGGCTCAATGTCACTCCACAAAATCTCGGGGGTGTGAGAGCGGCAATAGCTTGGGATCGGTCTGATATGGGTACCTTTACTTTGTAATTAGAGATACATCGAATATAACGCCTGGCTGTAATCGTATCGACCCGTTCGCTTTTAGGACTCATTCTTTCGAACTTGGTATCTTCCACTGTTGTTGTTCTTCCTGGCTTCAGCCACGATGTTAAATGCTAAGTTGACGAGAAGCTTCAGAGACTTTCGTGGACCTCATGTCCCAGTTCACTCCGCGTTTGAGAGCTCCCAATCTTACGACGAGGCCCGTACTTGATGGAGACACTTCTGGTATGCACGTGCAGGCTCAAGCGTTTGATACAAGTCGAAAGCGTCCATGAACCTGGGGTGTAATTCATGTTTATTGTTCGGATTGTCCACGCGAGCCACTTAGCACCTTCAAAGAGCTCCACGATGTCATGCGTACCATTGGTGCGGTCTCCTGGGTCAGGACCGTCGATCGTGGGTATGGACCAGTTGCAACGGCAATGGAAATAGGGAGCCAGAGAGACTTCAATACACTTCAATATACACCCCAATTACGTCCAACGAGAGTTCATCTTTGTGTTCGAGGGCCCCTCTACTCTACCCTGCGCACGCAGTCACCTAACATTGTATCGATAAGGCTCTCAATAAATGAGCCCTTTGCGGAATGAACTCCGGCGCTGATCACCGTAAAAAGCGTCGACTCACCTGAAATGATCTATAAAGATTAGGAGGTACCTCACACATCTGACACGATGCCTCCTGTTATCGGCGTATTGAAGGCGCTGTTGTGAGCTTGGAAAAGGCTGATGAAGGATAGGGAGCGGTGATGAAGGTATAGTTGTTTAATTTCCCCATGTTCTGAGCCTCGCTTCAATCGCTCAGTATTTTCGCACTGAGCTTAGCATATGAGCAGAGCGATAATTGGTTAATTGACGACCTGTCATTGCTCAGCCTCTCGTTAGGAAGAAGCGGGATACTAGACTCTGGAAGTTATACTGAGAAATTCTCACATGCCGTACCCCTAACAATATCTCGGTCAGCGTGTGTCGAGCGAAGCAGAAGCTTCGAAGGCGTTTTCAATAAAATAGCACGAGGTTTGGAATGGCTGTTCCCAGGCACAGGTTTTAACAGCCGTGACGTGGCGTTGCTTCGTCCTTTCACCCTAACTTCAACTGAATCTACCCAGCTGGTCAACCAATGGCAACTGTGACAATCCCTCCCCGCGCCGTAAATAGCTTCCCTCTCTGAATCTACCAATATTCGCTGATGGTTCGAACTGACAGGGACGAGAATTCCCTGGCATGCCTCCTAGGAGCAGCCGTATAGGCGCCAGCCGCATCCAAGGCGTTACCCATCGAACGCTCACGTCGCTTCCGCAACAGGAGGTACAACTACGGTTGGATGCTACGCCATCCTCTTCACATCTCTACCCCGTTTCAAACGACATCCGCCATGTCGTGGCCTTGCGTGGAATATCTGTTCCTCAACTTCCTGAGTCATTGCTCTCCCTCGAGTGGGTGATCGGACAGCAGGCCAAAGGTGTAGGTGCGCTACGATTTGATGAGGATGGGCTCGCTCGCGCCTGTAGCCTCCCCCACGAGTATCTGCAGTCCATGATCAGGGAGCAGTTGGAGACGTACTCTGAGACGTCAGAAGGTGAAATTGAGGGTACAGAACTGACACTCCATGCATCCCTCCAGCTGGAAATCAACCGAGAGGGAAATCACAAATGTGACATCGGTCTAACGAATGAGTCAATCCCCTATGCCTTCCTTGAATTCAAGACATCGCTTTCTGCTGGGGCCTCCTGCTGGAATGACCCCATATTCAAGGCTTCACCGACAACATACATTACGACTATGGACCGCCTTCTAGGATCCGTACGGAATATGATCAGCCAGGTGCGTCATTCAAGGCAATTTCAGGATGTGAATGTTCAGTGCTGATATCTTCGCTATCCAAGTGTGTCTTCTATGCGAAACTCATCCTCAACACCCTTGGACGCCCAACAGGTAGCCTTCTGGTTGCCCTTGTGCTGCCGCCCACCCGGTTTCACTATATACTCGTCGATCTTGGTTCTGCAACTGTCGCTGTTACTGAGAATGCCATAGATCTCGAGGATATGAACCGTGAGTCCTCTATGTGTTTCTCCGCCTCTTTTCGCTGACATGTGCTCCGAATGTGCGAAAAGCGGAAGCTCCGGACTATGTTTCCAAAACCATACAGCACCTAATTAATCCAGACAGCTGGACAGCGTATTGGAAACAAGCACTTTGGTTTCACCTACTCACTCTTTACTTCAATTACCCGGAGGTGATCCATGACGCCGTCGCTGCAGATGCTCTTCGGGAAGCCAACCAAAGGAGACTACCTGACGGTATCCTACAGCGCCTCGAACACGACTGCCAAGTACTGTGCAACATCCCATCCGCTCATTCTTGGACTAGCCTTCTGGTACGGAATGCGGAGATGGCTGCATCGTGGGTACGAAGGTTTGGGAACCGAATTCGCAAACTTTGGGTGTCTTTAGCCTGGGCGGTTCTGGGTACCGAGGGAGTGTTGCTTCGTGCGAACCGCCTTCAGATTCCCGATGAAGTAACACTGATTGTGAGTGACTTGTGAGTGTATATATTCGAGCGCATCTGGATCCACATTTATTCAATGCTTTCCAGATCGGAGTCCCGAACGTGGACGATAGATTTCCCTCAGGGTGTTATAAGCCGCAGTCACGGTGGAAAGAAACGAGTACACATTTATCGCAACCTCGGAGTGGTGATCAAGGTCTTCGAGCCTGCCTTGGTATCGGAGTTTGAGGCTGAAGTAAATGCGTACGACTGTCTTTCTGATCTCCAAGGAAAGGTGGTTCCGACGCTCTACGCCTCGGGGAAGATGGAAGGAGGTTCAGGATCTTTCTTGGTTTGTTCATACGAGGGCGAGCCAAGGAAGCAGTGGTCTGAAGAGGATCGGTGAGTAGTTTCCGTCTACCCCACGGATCGTACGACTGAGCTCCTTTTCAGTGCGAAAATCCAAGGCCTGGTTACTCACATTCACTCTTACGGTGTCCACCACCACGACATCGCCCCACGCAACGTCGTTGTCGACAGCACCGGAAAGTATAGCCTCATAGATTTTGGGCTCTCTAGTGTTGGATGCAACGAATCGCGATGCAGCGAGGTCGCAGAGTGGGCGTCTGCCGAGGACGAAGCACTTCCATATTCCATGTAGCACTCGGGTATATCCTGGGCTAATTCCGCACGTGTCCGTTTGCTCCTCGTCTTGTACTTATGCTTTGTATTATCAGTTTGTATGCCCTATCACCTATATGTGTACGTTGTTTCTCGTGCTGAGTTTCTGGTCTGCAGTTAGAAACGGTTTGGATTGAGAAATGCGGACAGCTCGCGTTGGAGTCAAGGTTATAGTTGATTCACTGAAATTGACGCTGTAGAGACAATATACTGTACGATGGATGTCTCATAGTCATCCATGCGTATCTACGTATACTCAAGAACCGGCGTGCACCGCGAGTACCGCGCGTATCAAGCCATAGGCTCAATGTATGCGTAACGGAAGGAAATCGACTCATATGTGTCTTGAGGCGAGACACTGGTAGTGAATCAACTCATATTTCAATCCCTGAGCCGGTACAGCGGGTAAAGGCGCAGATCGATCCTGGATACCCCACCTGGACCCCAACCTCCTGGTTCTTCGTACATGCAGCCACAGCTGCGACCCCAGATTCGGAGGTCAAGAACACGGGGGCCCATGTCCTTGATCCAATTCTGCTCCACGTCCATTTCCCCCTCGTCGTTCTCTTTCACCTCCCATACAGCTATCGTTCTCATCACCCCGACGTACGTCTAGTCTCGCTTGCTTGAGCTGAACGACAGATCTCCTTGATACGTTCCCCCGTCGTCTTCAATACCCACCCTCGCGAGAGGGTGTTGAATCCCTTTCGCCGACGTTTACCCCTTCGCCCACCATGTACGGACCTATCTCAATGCATCTTCGTTCCGTTTCGTCCAGAGATAACCTAAAATGTTTTGAAGAAATCGATTGCATTAGTCTATCTATGGCTTTGTTACAGGAGAAAGGGGTTTGGGAATAGCGGAAGGTAGGTATGAGGAGCGGATGTGCGTGCGACGCATGAACAACTGCAATAGAGTCAGTTTCGGGGACCGAGGCTCGACGGGCTGGAAGCATACCAATTACAGGATGACGTTCGCGGGTCGAACGTCACAGCGATACCGCGGGACGCATAGGGCTGGTGTAGACCCGATCGGTTCGAAGGTGTCTGACCAGCGTGCGGCAGTATGCTAGTTGACGAAGAGGGCGTGTCATGGCAGAACCGATATTGGGTGCGCGTGAGCGAGGGTTGGAGTGGGTTAAAGATTGAGGTTCTGGGGTGGAGAGTGCGATGGATGTTCGTGAAAGAGAGGTATGGGGGTGGTAGGGGTCTGTAGTCAAGGGGCTGAGCTGGTTGGGAGTTGGCGGGTGGCAGTCTGTCGATTTCGGTGCGTCGGGCAGTTAATGGCGACTCTCAGGCAGGTAGATACGAATGATAGGGCGTCTTGGATTCACGAAATGTAGAATAGCACGTCCGTTCGTGATTGTTGAGGGTGGTCGCCGGTGAGAGGGGTGAAGAGGTGTGGGATCCGGTAGGGTGCCCTCAGCGGGAATGAGAGGCGGGGAGCCTCGATCGACAAGCGGTAGAGCTTGAGGGACTTCTGAGCGTTGCGTAGAACGCCCATCTACGCCTATCTGGGATGAGACTGGTGTGCTAGGGCCGGGATAGTNGTTTTTNGGGGTCTGCANGGCGATCGTNAATGTGGTGCATGTCGGAGAGGAACGGGGAGGNNAGTTTGAGTNCAGAATCAANGGANTAGAGNANNTNNANGACTNACCNGGAGTTTGGGGGCGNGATGAAAGGGAGACGGGTGACAGGGAGATGAGGACGGGAGGGAGGAGGGAGGGGATGAGTCGGCGGGATCGGGACGATGTGTCGGTATGGCTCGAGGGAGAGGGCGGGACCGCGTTACCATCGCGTTCTATAGACCTGTAGAAGGACGCTCCTAGAATTTCAGGCCACTGGGACATCCCAGTAGCCGTCGACGTCCTCGACAGGGTGAAGAGGGTCTCGGGAGGCATGGTTGCTGTACCCACGACTCCGCGGGTCTAAAACGCTGAAATAGAACTGTCAGAAATAAGAGAAATTAATACGATAACTCACAGAGGCCTCGAATTTGACGCTCTCCGCGAGCACAACCCCTAAAGCATCGATGGTGGTGGTCCAGGACGAGGAAGCGGGCACCCAGATCCCAGCCATCACGCGCGAGGCGGAGTTCGAAGCGGGCGCGAACTTGGCTGAAGGGTAGTAGAACGAGAGGACGGCTGTAGCGCTCTCTCTTGGAATTAGAGAGGAGAATCTCAGTGACAAAAAGGTACTGAAACTGAGTTCCATATATAGTCCGCTTGAATTACGCGCTTTGGACCTCTGGAACACGCACTGACGCAGTCTCGTATGACTGATGCGCACGGTTGACGCGAGATATTGAGACAAGCTTCCGGCGCTGGATTCCATTAAGACCAGCTCCCTCTCTGGGTCTCGGAAACAGGAGGGACAAATGAAGTAAGAACCACAGCTGAGTGGTACCCCGCACTGCGTGATTTTTTACGGATGGTGATTCTCAGAAAGGTGAGCTTCCCGTTCGCTTGAAATTGTTCTTACCCCCCGTTCGGCATCCAACTGCCAAGTAACTGTTCGAGTGCTTCCCCCTCCGCATCCTTATGCTATTAGCTCCCCATAATCCCTACTCCCCACATGCATCTCG
>JANDKE010000963.1:0-18121 GCA_027627275.1 Coprinellus aureogranulatus | reverse complement strand
TAGAGAGAATAGTAGAGCGAGAGAGAGAGAGTTTTCGACGAGCTTGTTCTTGTCAAAAATATGTGACGCGGAGTCTTGGACTAGTCGCGGCACACGAGAACTTCTTCCAAATACTTGACAGTTGTAAACTTCGTCGATTCGGAAAAAGCTAGAGTATCTGTGTATACATGAGAGAACTTATATACGGTAGAGCTACTTAGATAATCTGGAACTGTACAGTTAGAGAACATCGGCACGATGGCCGTTTAAGAGGTCACGAGGCAGGGAGATAAGATAAGATGATGCCTTGGCGTCACATATGGGTCTCCGCCAAATCTTCATCACTACCGCACGTGTGTATTGATTGCAGGTGCGCTACTACCCCTTGGTTCTGTCCTCCCAGACGTAACTAATGTATACGTAGGAGGATCGGGGATTTCCTATACGCTTCCTCTTCTTCTGGATGTAATCCGGTCTGTATCGATTTTAATGCTCCTTTATGGTGTTTGACCAACTGCTTTTACAGTCAATCATCGATTGGGGGAAGCTCGGAAGTTCGCCGCGTTCTATTCGTTTGGGTTGTTCGTGGGGATGGTAGGTATCTGATATCCGTTGGTCTCGGTTGGTGGGAACTCAAAAAAATCCGTCTAGGCCACTTACCGTGGATTGCTGAAGCTCTTTCGAAAGCTCTGCCAAGAGTAAGACACCCTCTGGAAATTGAGGTTCGCATACACGTCACTGGTGCGAACATTGCTGAGACCGCGCCGTCTGGGTCTATGAACTCTATCTCCGACTCTGAGAAGAACATGGCATACACTGAACCCATATCCACTACGAATGCACTTCGAATTCACCACGGGAGGCCCAACGTCAAGGGACTCTTACACGATGAAATTACTTCGTCAACTGGGCCAGTTTCTGTCAACGGTGAGTAGTGGATTTGGGTATCATTGTTTTGGAAAAAGTCTCATGACGACGTGTTTCGCAGTCGCGGGGCCGGGGGCCTTAACAGCTTCTGTCCGTTCTTCACTGACCGCTGGCGTTGCTGCTCCTGGCTGGGCTTATAAGAGAGGTCACACAGTGACGCTCCACGTGGAGACGTTTGGGATGGTTCAGACTTAGTCCCAATGTTTATCCTATCTGAAAGACGGCGGCCTTGAAAGCTTAAGGTCCCATGCGTCAACGTTTTCTCCCATTTCCTTCCAGCTTTCCTGGAATCCGTCCCGACCTATATAAAAAATAGAAATTGTTATGGAAAACACGTCCTCCAAGCTTCGACCCTTTTTTCCATGCAAATGCCACACCTAGCATACAACTCCTTGTCTATATCTTCCATCGACGGGCAACTCAAATGGATCGAATGTGCTATGAAAGAAAGCTACCTTTCAATTTCTCCCTACATACTCTCATCAGGAGTAGGGACTAGCATGGATGATGCTGGGCCTGATCCGGCATCCGATCCGCGGATCAGCCCATCCGCGGATACGGATTGTGGGTTGCATCCGGGAATCCGCCCCCTTTTCAACAAAATTGCTTTCACTGCAGCACCAGGGCATGGACGGCAGGTACAATTGTAGAATATCGCGTATTTATGCTCTATCTATACACAGCACAAATCTTGGGCACAAATATCCACCGAGTCCTTCATATCTTTAGCGGAGGGGTCGCGGGACAACCAAATTTGTTATTTGGGTCAGGTCCTCAAACAGATAAGATGCTGTATCAGCCTTTTCAACGTATCTCACTCAAACCTTGGTCGATTTTCTTTATAGTATACTCATTGAAACCACTGAACGTTCTCCTTTCCTTCTGGAACATTTTGAGGGCGATATCTCCCATCCTCACTGAGAAATGAGCAAAACCGAAATCAGGGCGGATACATCCGGGGTCCTGCCAAATCCGCATTATCCGTCCGGATGGCACCCGGATGCCTCAAAACGGGTCGGATTTGGCCGGATATCCGGGAAAGGCTGATCCGTGCCGGTCCCTAATCAGGAGGGCCCTTTCCATTATATGTATGACTCGCTGTCGGCCGTCCGGTGGGTAAGTAGAAAGAAATCCCGACCTTCGCTGCTTGAATTGGGTATGGCTCGCCCGTACTGGCAGCACTAATTTGGTCCTGAACCTTTCTGATATGGGAACTCGGCCGGCGGAGGTAGCCGTGTTCCGCAGACAGCGGGTCGTTCGTCACATGCATCGGCACAGGCCATCGGCGTTCCAACTGGCAGTTCCAACGTCAGTTCCAATCGCTGGACAGACACTTTCTGCAGACGACCGGAACGAAGTGCTCCTGGCTTTCCACAGATGTCGGGAAGTACGAACGAGGAACGGGTTGCCGCTGACCCATTCGACTTCCATTACGTGTATGTACCTCCAAGTCCCAGCTTCAAGCCCCAAGCGAATTGCGTGGCGAAAAATACATACCAGCTGATAACTGCCGTCTACTTGCCCACAGTGCCCAGGACGACTCAGACGCCCTACTGAGCAATGACAACGCCAGCCTGGAGCCCCAGGTCGATATCAGCGTGCAAGGCCATGGGATGCAAAGACGATGGAGGGGCACAGGAGTAGAACGACACGACGGCCCCTCGCAAGGGCCCCTGGTGTGAGGCCGACGAGCGTTAGGCCATCGAACGTCTACACCAGTCTAAGAGGTAGAGCGGGACGTGAGGAAAGAGGCGAGGGAAGAGACGAAAATATATGTCGCGCACCGAAACTGCCAAGAAAAGAAAGAAGTCCACAAGGCTTCTTGCTTCCATAATTCCACTTCCACTTTCCACCCTGAGATGGCGTGACTCTGGCTTGAGCGCCTCGAGACCCCTCTCCTACGCTGAGTTCGTTTTCGCCCAGGATGGAAACGCGTCTTCTTCGCGTCGATAGAGGAAGGACTCGGAGGGCAGAGGAATAGGCTTAGCCGCCCAATCCCAATCCCGACTCGTATCACGGGTTTGAACAGCATGTGACTTGATAAGATTAGATTGTGACCAATACATAGGGTCAGGGTGACATCAAACCCCTGACGGCGTGCGCCAGCGTCAATGTGCCCCGCTGCCCACTAGTACCCGCGATATTCTACCGTGGATATTCTATCGGAATTCTAGAAGGAGAAGTGTATATACTGACTATGATGTGGTCTGACGAAGCGACAGGCTACGCGGAAGATTGAGACGCATCCGACTCGTTGATTGTACTGCCATGTGGGTTATTGTTCGCAACCTCTTCCAACCCGTCCGCTTCAGGCCTGACGCCCCCGTCGGTGTCACCATCTACCATGGGGCTCTGTAGCTGTTCGGTAATCGCTTTCCTAGCCGTTCTGGGTGGGATTGCCCTGGGAGGCGGCCAAGCTCCCTGGTTTATCAAGCGTCTCCGCTCTTTGATCTTGGAAATGACCGAGTCTTCCGATATGGAACGGGAATCCTTGACCTGGATAGGGAAGATCTGCGTACGAACAAGGATTCTCAGCCTATCTGAGCCTGAGATGAAATATCCGTACGCACTGATTCCACCATTTCAAGAGTTCAGTTACCTCGATCTCCTCGTCCGGATCCTCCAAGAGGTCATGATGAGATTATAGAAGAACTCGGAATCCGTTACAAGATCTGTACGAGAGAATGTGGAAGACGAGCTTAGCGCAAAGCGAACCTGCAGGCGAGACGGAGAAATTGTAAGCAAGGAAGGTAAGTCATCGAAGAAACCATGTTACCTGCGTTGCTATATACGCGATTGACGGTATGGTTACGCAGGTCATGCCATGGAGTCGAGCATTGGAGGATCGGGTAGCTTTGCTCACCCCGTTGCTCGCGTACACCGAACTGGGAGATGTGAAAACGTGCTTGTAGGCCTTCCAATTCTGCATTAGCGGGTTTGCGGAGAGAGAGAGATGCAACGACGCACCTGAACAAGTAAATTGCTCCGAAGGAGGCCTTCCCATGCGTCCTGCGGGTTATAGTCGTAATTCTTGTAGATAAAGCGTGGCCACATGTCTCCAGAAGGGACAAGTGCCCCGCTCCTGAGGTCTCGGCGTATCCTAAACCAACGCGGCGCGCGCAGGCCATTACAATCAGTCATTCTAAGATCCTGCGGAAGCAGCTTACATCTCGTCTTTCCAATTGAAATTGACCGGACAGAGGAGTTCACCAGTCCGGTAATGATAGAAGCCGCGATCTGTTTTCACATTCCGCTGCAAAGGCGGATTCAAATATTGGCGGTAAGGGGTTATCCAGTCGACGACTGCGGACTTCAATGACTTAGTGTCATCGGATCTCGCACTGCTAATCCCCTTGGTAATCTTCGAGGTAGTTAGAACACCGATAGCGAGTCAACAAGCGGGGACTTGGATGGGTAGGAGCACAGGCGTACCATATTGGCCACATAAATCATATCTTGTTCTGAGGTTGTATTAAGACGCTCCTCCAACCCAGGTGATAGAGCAAGCAATTCGCGGTAGAGTTTAAGATATAGAAGCTCGCTGCAACATAGCCGTATTAGAGATGGAGAAAACCATTGACATGCTAAACGTCTGGCTGCTATGAGTCTTGCTTACCTTCGCGATAGGTCGCTCTCCGAAATTCTGTCCAGTTCGAGTTGCATGGTTGTGGCTAAGCCACTACTGATGAGCGTCTGCACACGGCAGAACGTTCGAATTGTTCGTCCAAAATGTCGACCGTGGCCAACCAGAGGATCTGTTCGGAGTCTAAAGCAGGGGAAGAGACCGAAGTATAAGCGCCTCGAACACGGATCGATCTGAATGTGGGGAGGCTCACTGCTTTTGTAATGGAGCCCAATGATGCGTGCTATCCTCGGAGGGGCGTTTGCGACCGCGGGTACGAGTCTTGGGACGCTTCTTTGGAGGGTATTCATCAGAGTCCGATGAGTCCTCGTCGGAAGAACTGCTAGTCGAGCTGGCAGAGCTGGCGGGAGGGCGGTTCTCCTTGTCGGCGGCGTTTCTGGTCCTTTTTCCGGTCGAAGTATCGAGGTCCCTTGGGGATGCATTCTGAGACATTTAAAGGAGGACAGCCAGGTGTTCGAGGGTTGACGATGTACCGAAAATTAGGGTGTCCTCTGACCTTTTATGTTCGCTGTAGTATAGTATTCGGGCCGCTCTTCCGCGCATGAGACCTACGTCGAAGGAACCCGGTGGTCTGTCGTCTCGGCGACGCTGCAGCTCGGTAAATTTTGCCATTGGAAACCTGTGTGTAGAGGCTGTCGCGACCGGCAAGATGACGACACCCATGCCCCAACGGATGGAGAGACTAATCCTGGCATTCATGAGACATAATTTTTTATACTGTGTTCACGAGGCCCAAGGCCGCTTCTTACCTAGGAGTGACAGATGGATGCCGAGAGTTTCGGTCAGCTGTATCCCTCGCGACGCCGATTTTCCAGGGGGAAAAGCGTGCTCGTCTGCGAGACACTGCGCCGCAGTACCAGGATCCAAGGGCGGCTGGGGTTGAGTGGATGGGTTTGACTACGCTTGTAGACCGCAGTTGCACCTTTTGTGCATCGACATGATATCATAATCAGCATATTCAAGGCAGTCTACACCGTTGATTTGAAAATAGGACCGCACCGTACAGGTGACAAGACCCTGGAAAAGGCGTAGCGTCGGAAAGCGCCCAGAGATCCCGAGCGAAGACATAAAGTGTTGAGAGTTACAGTGTTTGCTCGCCTTTGGTGGATACTGACTATCCCAGCGACAGCCGGTGTACGACGGGGCAGCGCCCGCTTAAAAATTTGTCGTCGTCCGCCGGTACTGCGGCTGCGGTCAAGCGGGAGTCACCAGGCCGTGTTACTGTCCTATTGGTGAGGATGAGAAGAAGTCCAAATCCGCACTAAGTATCTGCATGGCCTGGATACAGAGATAGCTGAGACTTAGCTGTCGAAACACGTCAGCTCCTGCTCTTGCCAATCTCTTGTGTGACCAAGGTAAGCTGCGCAGCTGCTGAATGAAACGGGAGTCGCCATGGCGCCTGTATGAGCAAGTATTTAATAGCCTGTCCATAGTCAATATGCTGACTGCATCGAGCCCGAGATCCTCTGCTTACCCGTACTCCCTCACTCTCACATTTCCCACCAAACCGAAGCGCGATATGCCGAAAGTCCCACCCCATGTTGCCCGCTTTTATGGACTCCATCTACGGTCCACTCCTCCGCCACCAGGGATTCGGGGTCGTCTTTTCCATCGAGCTGCCACCCCAGAATCGCCATCTCCCTCTAGGAGTGTCCCCGCTGATGGGAAGCTTGGGGAGTTTGCGGCAAGCGGGACAGATAGCCCTATCCGAGATATGCCCCTAGATAGCTTGACAGAGGTGCTATCGCGCCGCTTTGAACAAGGTGAGGAGATATACTGTGAGCACTCATTACCACGCTGCTGCTAAATTTCACCTCGCCAGAGTTACACGTGTCGGAGCAGCCTTCCGATGTGGATATGGATACCACCGACGTCCAAGATATCGTATTGCCCACAAGCCAGCTCCACGAAGCGGACAATGGTATCATAGATGAAGAGATGGTGGACGCGTCGGATGAGACGAATAGTCCGAGTTCCGAAGACCAAACGGCAATATGGCAGGCAGAAGGCAATATAGGACTCACAACGCCGGCTTCTGTGGTGGAAGCCGAATCTTCCTGCCCCAAACCTGACGTCGAGCTTCGACGTGGCACACGAATTCGAAGAGGTGAGCCTGCTATACTTCGATAGCTCTAAAGGCGGCGTCTTGATGATTGCGACTGTCACAGTGCCTCGCCGAATCCTTGAGAACACCCTCGACAGCCCAATCCGGCTTGCGAGGAGAAGTCCAGATGCTCGTGCGAGTGCTCACCTAGGTCGCAGTGGTCGAAAGCCAGGGCCATGTGCCATATCGACCGAATGGAGACAGCGCTGGAAAGCCTCCACCAAGGAATGCCGCGAAGCGAGGGAAACTATCCAAGCCTTACGACTTGAGATAACTCGCTTAGAGCGCTCCGAAAATCGACTAAAGGACCAGCTGCACAGAGAGAAGGAGCGCTTGAAGGACACTAGGGTAGACGTCGAGGAGTCGCGTGCAGCGCTTATACTGAAGGAAGAAGAGCTGGATGAGGCCAAGGTGTCCAAGGAGGCGATCAAGCGCGAGCTCAACCGCTTCCGTGGCTGGTGGCTCACGGAGAACCATTCCGTTAGGGCCATCCTCACGCTTGTCCCAAAATGTAAGCGGGACGCTGGATTGGAAGCCATTGTGGGCTCTTCTGAATCGCGGTTCAAAACATATTCAGGCATTGACAACGACTAGCAATGTTCAGCATGCACGTATATATTTTCCCATCTCGCCATGTAGAGCTCACCTTCGACAACACACCCCCATATATATTACTTCTAATTGTACAAGGTTTACGTTCTGAGCTTGTGAGGCAAATCAATGAGGGTAGTTACATGACCTCGGAAGAGGTGAATAGTGGGGATAAATGAAATAAGGTTACGGTGATAAATGGGGAGGATGAAACCAGCGAAAACGAGGGGTGCTGAGGAGGGGTGTCAAAGCAAGGGATGTTGGGAAAGGATGTGGAAGACATAGGAATACCACCGATGGCTAGGCAGGCGTCGGTTCGAGGTCGATACTTGCTGGACTTGCTGAACCTGAGGAGGGGTCATCTGCAGCTCGCGAGGGGTAACTGGTGGGAGGGGCGACGAGCTCTCTGTCTGGATACGAAACACTCAACCCGGGGAGTAATAGCAGCGTTGAAGAGCGTACCTTTCCAAGACCAGACAATCAAAAAGAAGTCAATTAACTGCCGAGAGTTGTCGTCGAGATACCGAGAGTGAGCGACTAGGGATTCGATGAGACCGGCAGCGTCGACAAGGGCTTGTCGAAGGGCGGGGTCGTCTTGATTGGACGTATCCCAATTGTGCCTTGCCGCCTGATAGACCCCAATCACCGCCAAGACAGTGTCGAACCCACCAATCGCGGCGACCGACGACGTTGAAGAACTGGCGAAGTCCGCTCGAGAAGCAGCTTCTGAGTAGTGAGAGTAGCCCGCCTTGTCGACCTCGCTCTCTCCAGATGAATAACAAGCATGAGATTCCGGACCATAACCCTTCGCGATGGCTGGCCTGCGGATGAGCGAATTTGGTCAGAATTGACAGATTTGATGTGCCTGCTGCGGATAAGGCGCACCACGAATCCCCGCTAGGCATTTGCATCGTTGACTGCATGATGAGTTGAAGGGGACGGCGAGAGTAAGACGATGAAGCCGTTTAAAAGAGCACAAATTCGACTTGGATGTCGAGGACGAAGTTCAAGCCACGTAAAAACGATGGGTAGCTAAACGTCACTGTCACGCGTGACAGCCCGAGGTGGGAGAGGCAAGACGGCCGCACAATGGCCGAGTTCAGCGCGCGGCGGAATGCTTTGTGTACGACGAATTCTTCCTCTTGTTATTACCTTTGAACCGCCATCATCATGCCATCTGAAACTAGTTGCTTGAGGGGAGACTTGTCTACACGCCGCGCTTTATACCCAGTGACAACCCATCTCGTTGCCTCCCTTTGGCCCTGGTCTCAAAGATGTCCGACAAAGGCCGACGATGATCACCCTTCAGATGAATGTACCTGCTCTCTCGAGTGCACTATGAGGACGACCTCACTGTGCGTTCGAGGTACCTTCAGCGCAACCTCTGGCGCCCTGCGATAAGAAGGCTGTTCCAAGCTGAGACCAGCCATGTGGCGGTTGCGGCGCTCTAGCGTGGTACCCTTCATCATGGTTCTCTTCCACACAAACACTTCCCTCATCATCTGAGCAACTGGCTCCTTTTCACCCCACTGGAGAAATCTCGGACGGGTACTTCGAGATGCGTCTTCTTGTCTTGGCGAAGGAGATAAGGCCGCTTTGTCAGGGAGTAACTTACGGGTTGGCTCGCCATGTTGCTTACATGGGGTTCGATGTCGGCGCCCGGTGGACACCCAATGACATCAAAATGCCACATGGACTGTGATATAACGGAGTCCTGTATGACCTATCATCAATGGACCACCGGACCCCAGCTGGGTCCACCCTCTGACGGAGTCCGGTAGTGTCCTTGCCAACGTACGATAGACTGTCCGCGGTCCGGTTCGGGAACGGCCCGAACGCCGTTCGGACCCGAACCGAACCGTCGGTTCGCCGTTCCCGTTCGGGCAAAAGCAAAAAGTTCGAGAACCGAGTTTCGAAACTTGGTTGCAACCGAGCTTTTTGCAAATATACAGCTGTTTCGAGCCTATTTGAACATGTTTGTGCGTTTACGCACCTCGAATATGTTATACAGACAACCGCCGATAAGCGCGACCCGCTTTGAGCGCGAACCAAACACGCAACAACGACTCTCGGCAATTGCCGAGATGGGCGCCTATTGGCCGAGAGCGCGATTTTGTGCGTTTCTCTCGTTTCTCTCGGTGTTCCCTTTGTTTGCGAATGGTAGATAGTTAATCTAACGTTGCTAAAGTACAGTTTGGCATTGAAAACGGCTCAAAATAAGCCCGAACGGAACCCGAACGTCGTTCGAACCGCCGAACTGCCAAAAACGGCGAACTTTTGTTCGGTTCGGCGTTCGGCAGGACCCCAAACGGTTTGTTCGGTTCCGGTTCGACGTTCGGCCAAATCAGGCCGAACGGAAACCGAACCGGACCGTGGACACTCTAACGTACGACATATGACCCGGCTGGGGCTCGCCATGCCGCATGTAGCATGAGCCAGCTGGGCCTCGGGGAGGGATGCTCGGGTTGGGCAGGCGAAATGCTTCGGGTGGTCATTGCACCCTGGGTCCCTCTGCAGATAGGCTACGGGTTCGGGCACGTTCAGTAGCGGGGCTCTCAACCTGTACTACTTACTTTGCTGCGCTAAGTAGTTTCATCTGTCTAGACTATTTTTCTTTGTGTAGGCTGGTCAACTTTTGAAGCACTCGAAAAATACATGAGCTCAGAGGGTCTTACAGACAATAGTCGATCGCATGCGATACGTTGGGAGGGAAGGGATAGCCCGAGTGAACTTAAACGTGAGAATATCGAAGGAAAGTCAGACGGTTTGCATTGGTATGCGGTTTACTAGCTTCAATGTGATGGATTGGCTCTTCCCACTCACAGAGGCAGTTCTTCTCACCTTAATTGGTCGTAATCTCCTCCCATTTGGCGTCGACTCTCAGCTCCCCTCTACTGTGTGTTGAGTAGCACAGTGTCTGCAGACGCTCGGACTTCCCTCGTACTGATAAGCCAATGAATACGCCGAACCTCCGCCAAACTAACTGTTATCCAGGTCTGGGCTGCTATTGACATGATCAGGATCGTAAGTAGTAGTGCATTCGGGCGTCCCGAACAGTATGTGCGATGACTGCAGTGTGCTTCGGCCGCCAGCAGAAGACCTGACTGCAATTGCTAGGCCAATACTGTACTGACGCTGAGATGTAGGATCGGCCTACCTGCTTTCTCGGAGTCTCGTGCGATCCGATTCGCGAAGACCCCCTCGACCAATCTATCCGAAGACCTGGCGGCTTTTGGCCACAGAACCTATCCCGACCTATCTGCCCGTCGTGACTCGGATGACCCTTGCCAGTGGTTTCCCGATCGGACAGCAAGCAGTAGACCCGCCTGCAAACCCGTTCTATTATCTCCGCGAGTAAAAGTGAGAACACTACCCTAAGTCAGACGGTATGTGCACCCATCCCACTTTGGCTAAAGCGTGCATTGTCTACTTGCTGGTCATCGCATCTCTTGATTCTCACTTTTTCCCTCTCTGGCAGACGCGCGACCGTGATCCAAATCTGATCGTTCACCACCACGACCTCGCCTCACTGCCTGTCCTCCTCCAAGGCCATGGGAAGACCAAGACTCTACAATACTCGAGAAGAGCAGCTTGAGGCAGGTCGAAAGCGCAGCCAGCGCTATTATCAAAAGTACTGTCGCTTATGGACCTTCTTGAAACGATACTCACTTTCACGATCCAGAAACAGTGCAAAAATATGTCAAGCTCGAAAAAAGAAGTATGCCGCGACGAACAACACTGCTACAGCGACCACAAGTACCTCGAAGAAAGTACCGAATTCAAGGCTGTCCCACCTCATGGAGGAAGAGAAGAAGCTGCAAAATCGCAAGAAAAGTCAAAGATCTTACGCAAGGTAAGACGTCCATCCAAGCAACCCGCTCGGACGTGCACTCCTGACACTCCTCCTCATAGGAGAAAATCCTTTGCTCCTCGACCACGACAGACAACGAAACCTGCATATACCGCCAACAGTCCCCAGTGAGTATCATGGTGCCCAGTCAACAACAATGACTCAAGTTATTGTCTGTGCCTCGTAGGACGAGCGGCGTGAACGCCGTTGGTAGTACTAAGCCGAATGCGATGATTTGGGCTCAACGACTATCTCACATCCGTCGCGACTTCTCAAATGCTTTACGCCACCAGAACGTGGAGGATTTTGTTGACAAGACCGCCATGGCTTATATCGAAACCGGATTCGCGAGCGTGCTAGACAGTGCCGCCAGACCGTTCAACGCACTCCACGACCGGCTCCAGAGCTATCAAGACGAGATGCTTTGCCTCTCCGGCACAGGTGCACAACTCAGCGAGGCGTATAAACTATCAGGAGAGATCATGGATGTCGTTCGGAAGTTGGAGGACTTGTGGGAGTCCGGGACGCTAAGGGGCCACGAGCGATTCACGGAATGGTACACGGATCTGCGCGAGGGGCGTATTGCTCACCAGTTCTTAGTATAATGCGCCTAGTAAACGGAAATGTACTCCTATTAGATGTCCCTTCAAGTGGTACACGAAGGGGTTCGGCCAAGAGTCATTTGAGCTGTGATTGGAATAGATTGACATATTGGAGACTATCTACTACGCAAATGGACTCGACTCCCGAAGACCCTAATGCTGCTCCAAACGGATCAACTCTTCTCCCTTGCCTTCAATGTAGAGTGCCCTTGAAATAGCTTGCGATGTCTTTTCCGCGAGATAACGACATCGTATCACGTTCCGATGGTGATTGTTGAGTCGGGACTTGACCCACTGGAGATCGCCACGGTATTGCACACATACCTGGCGACATACGGCGATAGCGTCGAGAATAGACATGTTATTTGGGAATTCGAGGGTAGGAGGCGATGACGATAAGTGACCTTCCGGCGGGCCTGAGCCAACAGGAGGTGGGGAGCTTGCCCAACCCCTCAAGACGTCGGACGGGGAAGGTATGTCCTCAAGTCTTGTTAACCCTTCGGATGGACTGCGAGCATCGCGCGCGATGCTATCGACCGGCGACGAAGAACGAAGGCCTGATAGTTCTGTTTCGGGCGAGCTCGATACAAGGTCGATTATCTCCTTATCCGAAGCGCAATCGCAGGATTTGGCATCTGCATCGACTCCACGCGTTCAAAGGGGTATGCGAGATGTAGGTCCAGAACGCACCTTCCATATTATGGTCCTGCAAGGTCCCATCCATTTCATCATCGTCAAAGAGTCCCTCCAACCTCTCGTCGTCTGCAAGCACACCAGCAAGAAGAGAGAGTCAGTGAAAGGTCACCTGGGAGGAGTTCGGGAAAATACCAGAAAGCATGGCCGTGACACCGTCTGAAAATTCCTGCGACGTCCGTTCGTCGAGTCCTGAATATTCTTCCTCGTCGCTAGAGGTCTCGTAGAGCTTCGTCACTGTCAATGTTCGAACAAGTCAGTGGAGGTGAGAGGGAGAACGATAGCGAACCCACGTTTAGGCGACTTTTCATTCTCGTAAGCTCGATCGTTTCTCTGATGGGTGCTCTGCTTTGCGTTCATCATGGAAGAGGTAAGACCTAGCAAGACTCCCCTATCTGAGGAGTCAAATATAAAAGCCAAAACGGGCCGGCTCTCGGGGAGCGCGTCGATCCAAATCGGGGTCTTGCCGGCTGCCACCATATTTGTAGTACCTCTTTCTTCCCATCTCTTCACCGTGTTCCACAATCCGCCCCACTGAATTTTGACATGTCGAAAGCTGGACAGGACCACCAGAACAATGTCCTCTACCTCCAACAGGTTGCACAGAAGGTTCCTCAAGCCGTTCCCACCACAACAACTCGTCTCGCTCAGCTCGTCACCGATCTGGATGAGTTTTTGAGTCACTGGCAGGAGTGGACTGAGAAGGACGACCTCAGGGAGATACGCAGGATTCTCTGTAGCATGACCGTAAGCACTCGCTGAAAGAGATGGTATCATTTGAGACATTGACGTCCTAAATACTCACAGATAGCGTATTCCGAGGGGAAAAAGCAGGTTAAGATGACTGGTGGGAGGGTGAAGCGAACGGAGATGGTCACGGCTTGGTTCTCCTACGGCGGAACCAAGGAGTACGTCAACTCAAAGGATCCTCTTCATCTCGAAAGCTTCAGGCGCGCCATGTCTACGGCTCTAGGCTTGCAAACTACGGCCGAGAAGGCAGGACCTCAGGGAGGTCCTGGAAAGCCAAAGCCTTCCGGTGGAGACCAGCCAGCCCAAGGCGGGGCGAAGGCCTTGGAAAAGCCAAACCCTGGAAAGGGGTCTACAATGAGAACGGGCGAGCCGACTGGACAAGGTCAACAGAAGCAGAAAACCGGAAATGGGATAGGGAAGCGGAAGTCCGGGGTCGAAGACCTCAAAACCGAGGGCACGGGCGGAGGGGCGAAGAGCAGGAAACTGGTTCCTGAAGCGGAGCGAGAGACAGCTGCGTCGGGCGAGGTGGCGAAACCAAAGGCCGGTCGCGACGACGCTCAACCGGATACGGGTGTCAAGCAGTCGGGACAGAAAGAGAAGAAACTCACCAAGGAGGTCCCAACCACTGGGGCCCAAGACCAAGTGGAAAGTCAACAGTCAGTTGGGGGACCCGAGGACGACGTATGTGATCCTATATCTGCTGCATCCGATTCGAATAACATATCGGAGTCCCAGAAAACGGCAATTCCACGCAAGCGTAAGCAAAGAGAAAGCGAACAAGGAGTGTACAATCCACCCTGCTATAGGTGCGGGAAGATGGGGAAGGAATGCGTCTACATGAACATAGGGTACGCATGTGTCCGGTGTGAATCGTCGAAGCAGGGCTGCAACCTAGCAACCCACGGGAAGAAGAAGAAGAAAGATTCTGCCTCCCCCCAGAATCCTCAGACCTCAACGTCTGGTACCTCGGGAGGGCGAGATTCGACCACCAAAGAGGAGCGGGTGAAGGAGAAGAAGCAAGTCGCCGTGAAGGCGGCGATTGAGAACCAAAAGCAGAACTCATCAAATCCGGCCGAAACCACAGCCGAGCAATCTATCCAAGCAACCACCACAGCGCCTCAGCAAAAAGGCCGAGTTGCTGGGTCGTCTCATCCTCGCAATCCCGATAAGTCTGCCGGAGTGGCCAACCGTCAAGCCCAACCCGAGAAGACTGCCAAAGGCAAGAGCAACGAGGGAAAGAAGGAGGGACAGCGGGGCGATGGAAAGGATGTGAGCAGCGGTGAGTTGATATTTCGTTCGCTCTAGCAGGACTTAGTTCTGACGCGGATACCTCCAGAAGAAGGGGACCCCATGGCGCATACCATATACGGCGTGGACGGACAGAAATTAGGCCAGATAGTGACCGTTAGTGGTCCTCAGGGAGAGGTCACTCTTCCGCCACCAAGGTTCATCGCCCCTGCTCATCCTGGAGAGGTGCAAGAAGATACGGTTACGCTTATATCGGAACTGAGGGAGCGGGTTTCCATCGCCGAAGCACGGAGCTTTGAGTCTCAAGGGCAAAGCGCTGCGGCCATCCGAGAGCTTCATGACTATGCCCAGATTCGGGGAAGTGTCATGCGGCTGAAACACTGGAGAGAATCTGTGAACAAACGTCAGGAGCAGCTATCGGAGGAGCAGGAAAAGTTGAAAGGGTACATCGCTGACATGCAAGAAAGGGCGAGCGTGGAGAATCAAGCCAACGAGATTGAAGTCATGCCCGATCTTCAGGATACCGCACAGGTTGGCCAGGCTACCGACTTTGGAGGAGAATTCAAACGCCTTGCAAGCCGGGTAGAGGAGTTGAGCGGGGCGCTCACCGAGGTGCAAAAGGCCGCAGAAAAGGTTTCCGAGATTGAGAGGCTTTTCCAAGGCGTTCTAGATCGCGTCGAAGAGAGAGAGAGAGAAGCCCGAGACCAGAAGGCCGGAATGGTAGACGAGGCACTTGCCAACAATGCCACTTCGTCGAACCACGGGCGATTCTCGACAGTGGAGGGTGACCTCGGGCGCTCGTGAGCTCAGTGGAAGGTCTGAAAGCTACGCAAGATGGTCTTGTCCGCCGTCTAGATGGATTGGAGTCGGAAGTCCGGTTTGTGCGGCCACGGATGGACACCTATCAATTGGGTATGGATTCTCTTCAGCAGAAAATCTTGGGCGGACTGCACCAGCATTCTCTGGAACTTCGCCAAGACTTCGATTCGCGTATTCGGGAGCTTCGTCAAGGCTTCGATTTGCATATTCGGGACCTTCGTCAAGACTTCGACTCGCAAATTCGGGCGCTTCGTTTCTCTATTGGTCTTCGGACACAGCCTGCCTTAGGAGGACATGGGAACTTGCCGGCAAACCAGTTTGAAATTGGGCATGGTTTCCAGAATGGCAACACGGGCGCGGTCAACCAACCCTTCAATCAAGGAGGGTCATTCGATCAAGTGCAAGCATCCGGCAATCCCCTCTCCGATGGGCGTCCGAGCGACTGTTACAACTTCCAATTTGAAGGCGGCCTTGATTACTTCCCGGGAAGCTCCCTTCCGACTCTGAATCCGGGCTCAGACTTTCATCCTATGCTACAACTCCCTCCCCAGCACCAAAACTCCTCGTCTTCGTCGTCTATGGATTTACAAGCACCTCTACTGCCTGTCATGGATCATCAGCCACAACAGCAGCTAATCGGACTACCCCCTCGGCCGCTAGGGTCGTCAGGGTCGGGGGAATCCACGTATCACGAGGGCAGCATGGATCGCCCAGTAACTCCATGTGTTCCGTCAAGGCCATCTCCTTCGAACCACGCCTCATCCGCTAGAGAGCAAGGCCACATATCGCTCACCTCCCGAACCGGTGCGAGCGCGTCCAACCTGCCTGACGCATCTATCAGGTCAGCTTCTACCCCACAGCCTCCTCCCATCCATGCCTCGAGCACAATGGACCGAGGCCAGATGTCTCTCCCCACGCGAACCAGTGGAAGTGCACCCGAGCCGGGCCAGACATCCGTTGTGTTTCCCGCCGCCCGATCCGATCTCACATCCGTCGGTCGACCTACTGCTCCATCCTTGGATCCGAGTCAAGCGCCCAGGCTAGTTGAGTCAGCTTCCACCCGAACCCATTCCCAGTCCGCCAGCAACCCAACTTCATCATCGTGCCGGTCTCTGAGTGTTCATTCTCAGCCTTCCCCTCTCGATGCCAGGACCCCCTTAAATAATTCGGGGAGTGGTCGAACGACAGCGGGAGCTGGAGCAACCCGATCAATATCCTCCCGATCCGATTTCCCGCCAAATGGTGGACCTTCCCCGCTTCATGCTTTCTCTCTGGAGAACAAGTCTTTGCCCTCGCAAGCACCCGCCGACGATTCAGAGAGTGTTCGAACATCAATGGCAGTCATTGGAACGCCAATTTCAGGATTATCGTCTCCAACTGGTGCTGATGTCTACTCGTCACCGTCCCGCTCTATCCTCCGAGGTTCATTTTCTGCGGATAATTCACCCCTATCCTCACTTCCCTTGTCGAGGCACTCACCGGCTGAGGGCAGCCCGGATAAATCATAGAGCTGAGCTAAATGCCATTGACTATCTTATCCGAACCTTTACTCTACATCCGAACATCTACTGTAGACAACCTTTTATGGATTTTCGCCTACATTCTAACGTATTGCGAACGAGAATCATGAAGATGCGAGTTAGGACAGTGCGTGTTCCGACAGCGGTTGAGGATCCTCCACTCCAGAATTTCGGAGTACGTGAAATCCAGAGAATTAGCCCAGGTGTTCCAGAAAGCGACACCACCCCATAATCCACCGAAGACCGTCTCGGGTGGCCCTACAATATCCTCTGCATCGTCTGCATCCGGGTCTCCGTAGCTCCAAGCCTCCGCTCGGTTCCACGTCGTCAGACCCGCACCCGATCCTTCGCCTTCCTTCTCGGTTTCGTGACCGCCGTGATCTCCTGATTTCCCTTTGCCTTCATCCGCAACTTTCGCCTTGGCGGCGGACCCGGGGCTTGCATCGTGCTCCTTCGTTCCGTTCCAGTGCAACTTGAGGGCACCCTCATCATCGTAAGTGCACCTCCAGAGTGCGGGACACCAAGGTCCGCAAGGTTTCGACCAGTGGTAGTTGTTGAACATCAGTTCGACCTCTTCGTCTTCCGAGGTGATGGAGATCGAAGTAGCAGAGTCGGAGTCTGCCTCAACGGATGCGTTGCAGAGCAGACCCTCATTCGCAAACATCAGCCGGGGATAGTACGAGACCATGGTGTCATGGGATATAGCGACCATGTCTGCGGTGTTGTCGACGGACATGAGTACGCTGAGAGACCCATTACGACTGTAGAGGAGTACGATGAAGTAGTCTTGTGGCTCCTCCTGTGCGGGGTGTTAGTTTGATGATATAGAAGAAAAAAAAACCCCTGTGAAGTAAGACGCACCTCTTCGGACCCATCGTCCTGCTTCACCTTCAGTCCCCTCTTCCGGTAGCGTTGCATCCTGCTCAAAACTTCGAAGGCCCCCCTGAGGTCCACTGATCGATCATGGGGGTCGGAGGGAACCTTTTCGAATCCCTGTTCCTCCAGGAAAGTCTCCAATGGAGTGACGTCTCCAGTTCCAGCGATAATCGTTAGGATGTTGGAAGTTTGCGGCGCGTTTTCGTGGTATAAAAGAAAAACCTCCCGCACAAAAGCTTCCAGTGACCAATCCTCGGCAGTGCTCGAGCTTCTTGAAGAATTCTGGACAAGAGAAAAAGGGATCCAGCGGTCCAGACACACAAACACGCGCCATCGTATCTCGTCGTGAATGAGCTTTCCGACATTGTGAACGGGTTGATGACGGAAACGGATGAGCGCCGGGAAAGGGAGGACCTGGAGGAGGAGGACAACGATGTGTGTTGAACGAAGAAAGATTGTTGTTAACTCGCTGAGGGACGCCATGGCGGTCGGTGGAGCAGTGGTGGGTGGAAGTTAAGA
>JANDKE010000962.1:0-18143 GCA_027627275.1 Coprinellus aureogranulatus | reverse complement strand
ATGTGACTCGTTAGAACTGCGAGACTTACCAAAGTATTGCAGCGCGGACCCCGCCGAGCTGACAGCCGTCCGACCGTCGGCTATCGCTTCCAGGCTGCCCCATCGCGGATAGAGGGAGGGACGGAATGGAGTATTAGAGAGCGAGAACCTGAAGTAATCTTCGCTATCCTTGGAATTGAGTGAACCAACAAAGGTCAGACTCGGGACACTGCAATGAAATATAAGGGCTAACCTTTTTGTCATCTAGGGTATTATCGTTCACCCTCGATGGGAGAGAGCGGCACCTACGAGAGAAATGACTGTCAGTAGTCACCTCCGTATCGAGGGGTGGAATGCTTATTTGCGGTCAGACTAGAATACCGCGAAGGCGCAGTTGAATTGGCAATAGAGAGCTACTTTGAGGTGTGCACCTCGACCTTCAAGGAAGCGATCGAGCCAAAGCCAGGATCGCGCTATCCGGCGCGTTGTAGACCACCTCCCACACCTACGCACCGAAGCGTGAGCTTTGCTGACACTATTTAGGTAGGACCCACGGGCAACGCACAAATCACCCTCGAGGCCCTTCAAAGCTCGCGTTCGAGCTGCACCTTCACCTTGAATGCCAGCGCTTAGATCTGCGACTGTTTTACGAATTTCTGGGATGCCCCTTCGGTAATAGAAGTGTCTTCTGGACCCTTCCTTCGACGGTCCCGGTTGGTTCCAGCTGGGTTCCGCCTAAGTTCGAAGGCATATTGAAATAATAAATTTGAAAGTGGCCCTCATACTCACAAAAAGAATTTGGCGTACCTGGGTCAACGACGCCGCACCCGCGCCTTCATTCAGAGCTTCAATGGCGTGTCGAATGCCTTCTTCTCCTTCAGGATGATCGTGGGGGCGTAGGTATGAGCTACGAAGGTGGACGAGAGCGCATTACTGGCGATGGAGGATGTACAAGGTTGAGGTGAAAGCAACGAGTCAGCGCTAGAAAGGAAATGAGGGAACGGTCAATTCTACGCTTTGGATTCGAACGAGTGTAAATTTACCCTCACATCCAAAGACATTGTGAATACCCGGTGGGCACTTCAACGCGGCTCAGAGACTATATGCAAGGAAGGAGGTCAGTACACTGTTTAGTATCAACAAGGTAACATCAGCTCTACCCTGTTTAAATTTCAATATGGAAGTGGGTTGGTACTAAGTGGACTTACAATTCCGATTCACGGAAACGCCCCAAGTCCGATCCATGGCTCCCCCACTATCTCGAGGTATACAATGATGAGCCCTGAATGCGAATATAGTCAGTGCTCGTCGGTGTACTTGAAACGAACGCTGGACTTACCTCGACTTCAAAGCCCTTGCATCTGATCTCCACGCAACGCTCTGTACGTCTGTAACCGAGCTCGCCATGCTAGAATCCAATGCTTATCCATCTCAAAGAGACCCTCTCCTGATCCTTCGAACCTATGCCGACGACCGCATCGAATTTTCTAAAACAACAAAGTCCAGTCAAAGCCGAACCCAGAGCAGATAGGAACTGTTTCGCTTACCTTGGATGACGAACTCCCCCTCCAATCGGATCCACACCTCTGTGAATATTCTCCACATTATGAGAGCCGACGGAATGTTGGAGCAATGCGTAAGGTCACGTTAGCGTCAATGGGGACGCAGAGGCTCGCTTGGAGTCAGGGCGTCGACAGAACTACAAGCAAGGTTAGTCCGAAGTCCGGAATACGCATCATAGGCTTACCTCTGTAAGCGAAGAACTAAACGGTCAAAATGCTTCCTTTTGACGGTACCACAGAAGTTCATCCTTCACGTACGAAGACCTGAAAGCCTATCGTCGCGGGTAGGTCAGAATAGTACGTATTCGGCGCGGAACACGTTAACTGACCTGCATGAATGACTTGGGGTAGTCGATGATTCCAGAAGGGGCGTTCGAAGTGCGTTTATGGGCTTGGAAGGGTCGGACGGTGGTGGGGCGAAGATCTGGAGTGGGCTGGGACTGGAGCAGAGCGCCACGAAGCTAAGGTGAATTCAATAAAGGTCGATTCGTCATACAGCATACGGACTTCAACTCACCATCGTACCGGAAGACTGCGGCAATATCTCGTTCCCGCGCAGCTCCATGAAACTTTTAGCCTTTCCTTCGAGGCTACTACGCCATCCTACCGCCCTGAGAACCCGCTGACGGAAAAAAGTCAGAACCGACACTATAACTTCCTAGAAACATCGACTGACCTGTATATCAATGCAATATGAATGGGCACTATCCAAGGAGGTGCGATGTAGAGGGATTCTCGAAGAAGCTTTCGAGGTGTGATTGCGGCCTGAGTGGAGGATAGAGAGGGATGGTGAAGGCGTGGGCGACGAAAGCAGTGAAAACGGGGTCGCATTCTCTTTCCAGGCTATCTATATATATCCCCTCAACGTTAGAGGATTCCGAGCGAGTGGCGCCAAAGGCAATGCCTCAAAGAGACAGACCTCTCATCGAGTTTCGGCGTAGTTCCCCGGAGACGCGGGTGTGACAACGCAGTGTATGCTGAGGTAGTTGGCGAGGACTCACTTTCTTTTCCGGTATTCTGATTACTGCGGAGATTCGAATCGGTGGTCTATACACTATCGATGAATATCGTCAATTCGGATGAAGCACAATGCAGTCTCATGGCCATTATTCTTGGAGCGTATTTTAAGTACACGGAAAGGCTTACAGTCGCAATCTGACAACCCCCTTTTAACACAAAACCTCCCCTATCGTCACAATTTCCATGGGTCTATGCATTCTCCTCGGCTACAGTGCACCGCTTCCCCGAAATCGATAAGGCAGAGCCTCCCGGCGGCGTCCCGCACCACATTCCGGGGTGCTAGATCATGGTGATGCCAGCCACCATCGTGGATCATCCGAAGAATTGTCTTCTCCAGCATTGTTCTGGAAATTGAATCAGCTCGGAGATCGAAGAACGCGCAACAGAACTCCGACATACTGATCTTCTTTTGTTAAAACAGTTACCTCTTCCCCCTCATTCGAAACGACTAAGAAAGGCAAGTCGCTGCCGAAGCATCTTCCACTGGCGAGTAGCCGGGGAATGCCATGACCCTGGAGCGAAGTCCAGTTCGAATAAAACGCAACCTCCCTCTCATAAGATACAAGGTCAGATACGATCTTGACCACAATTCTGGGAAATATGTAACTCTTTGAGTTCCCCGACTCGCGGTACGCGTCTGGGTGTGGAAGTTGAAAGTTAACGGGAAATCGGACCCTTAGATCTCTGAATGTTCTCTTAGTTATCCTTGTTCCGTTCGAAAGTGAAGAAAGCTTACGAAGATTCCACATTGAGCTGCTGGCCATCCCGGAGTAGGATTGAACTAAACCGCCGAACGTTTAAGATCGATAAGGCACAGGAAGTAAGTGCCTGGTTTAGCACGATGCACGCCGCAGCCCAGAGCCACATCAATGTTGCAAAGTAGTGGCCAGTGGCTAATTGCTCACCGGAGGCCAACAAGAACTGTTCTGCCCGCCCGACCTGTTCTTCGCAGTGGCCGCTCCACATTGTGACGAATTTGGCATCGGCGTTGATCAGAACCGCTAGGGTCCATGCTGCAATTACCTCTGTGAACCGCATTGTGTTCTCCAACTTGTTGAGGGTATCAGGCCCTGCATGGAGCAAGTGAAGTTAACGGAACGCAATCACATACACGAGTGGAGATCCGACTCACAGCTTTTACCAGGGATATCAATGACATCCTCAAACACAACGAGGTCCTTATCCTGGTAGGCACTCGGAAAGAAGTGCCCGGGGAACACCGTAAGGCCAGCCAAAATTGGACGCCGTGCAGCTTCGGGCCAGTGCGGCTCCATGGTCTTCTGCGCTTCAATGCAGTGCTTCATGACCTTTCTTACATGTCAGCGATGGCTTCTCCGGTGCTCTGCAAGGGGATTTTGGTGAACGCACTTGGAACCCGATAACCATGCCATTGCCGTTAGCGCCATAGTTCTCGACGTCTTTGTGCCCACAGGATTGAGGGTTCTTCGCTTCCAGCACTGCGGCTTCAACGGTGATGTTACCTCTAAGAGAGCATTCAACCGCGATGTCGACATCTCCACGACCTGGGCTGGGTTTGTTGGCCTGTGACGACCATTCAGCTTTGTACCCGATCTTGCTCCCCTGGCTCCACAGAGACAGCCAGATGTTGAATATGGGCGCGATGACATTCTGCGTAGTAAGGATCTCGCCCGTTGCGTGTACCGCCTGACTTTGCATGAAGTGCCCCAGCAAGAGACCCAACTGGCTAGTGATCTTGATCTCCATGTTTAGAGCATCCTCCGTCAGAAAGAGGTCCGTCGTGGTGCCCAAGCGTCTGACAGTCCCAGTGATGGCTTCGTGAGATGTGAGGGGATTCGCCGAAGGCGCCTTTTTCTCTCCACTCCGGTCCACCATCTTCTCATCCGCAATGATAGTGACCAGGAGGAGTATATTCCAGAGCGGCTTGGAGTGACCAACCCACTCCGTCATCACATCTTCGGGTATCGTGAAGGTGGCCCTTCTAGAGAGCACATCCGCGAGACCGTTTACAGGAGATGATCCCGAGATGGCGGTATCGTCCGAAGCGCTAGAGTTCATAGCGAGATGGTGGCGGTTGAAGGGGTAAGGAACGATGACACGTCGTTAGCGTGATCGGAAGCGCCTTGATAATCTTTGAAATCTAATCTTATCGCGATCGATGATCGACGATGGAATCGTGGAATTGGAGATCGCTGTGAGGATTCATCACGGCATTAGCAGTACGGTCCCAAAGGTGTAGACACCTCAGAGATACCTATACGGATAGTGGGTATGGCCCTATGCTAAGATGGTTCATGTTTCCGCTCAGCCTCCATTTTGAAATGCCTCCTCATACCACGGATATCGAACGAGTCCCATTATTTACTAGTAACTGTACACCATATATTATCTTGGCTCGGAGAAGTACTGGCTAACACCCCTTCCACGTCCAATTTGGGACCGAGCTGAGGACCTTCGGATATATCGAAGGTGGGCGCGGGAGAAGATGGTGTGATAACTGACGGTCTGGGTGGCAAACTATGAGGGATCAGCGCGTCGCCCATTGGGCGACCCATCCGCCATGCATTAAGTCCAACGCCGGGTGAGACTACACCAGCGCACGCTCAATGAATGGACGCGAAGCTGAAACCAAGTAAGAAGTGAACCCGCAGAGATAAGGGGCGAGGAGCGGGTGCGAGCACACCGCGCCTCGGGCTAAGCTTCGACCCGTGGACGAACACAACTGTAAAGAAATTCCCGGCACACAGTTTTCGCATCCGTTCGTTCTCTACGCGACACGATGGAGGTCAGTAAGGTACGCTCCGACATCGGATTCGAATACCTACTTACCCCTAGCGCACCCGCCCTTTGACCGTTCGACCTTATCGCAGCTACTGCGTTCCCACTTCTGAGGATGGCGAACCCGCGTCAGAACCGATATTGGGACAGGCAATGATCTTCGGCTTACCTGGATTGACGAGGTCATGCTCAAGATCAATCCACCGCTATACGGAGGCCCGAGATAACACGTCCTTCACGGGGGAAACAAAGGAATGCGAAACGCGAAAGACTCGTCGATGTAGGCGGTGGAGCGACGCAGAGGTCCGATCTGGTGTCAGAGCATCGAGGGTACTACAAAGAAGGTTAGTTGAAAGTCTATCATACGCAATCACAGGCACACCTTCGTACCCGAAGGAATCCGCACTGTTCCTCGCTTCTATACCTTACTATGTCCTAATGCTCCCCTTCGATCCTACTACGAATGCCGGCTTCGACGATGCGGACGAGACAGCCTATCGTCGGAGGTAAGTCATAACGGTACGTATTCGACGCGAACACCCTTACTGACCTGATTCAACGACTGGGAGTCATCGGCGATTCCAGAAGGCGTGCTTGGACCGCCTTCGTGGGCTTGGAAGGGTGGGACGGCGGTGCTGCAAAGATCTGAAGTGACAAGGGGCGTCAAGGACACAAAGGTGAATTCGATAAAGGTGAGCTCACCATCCAGCATACGATTTTCAGCTCACCTTTGCACCCGAAAGCTGCGGCGATTTGTTATCGCTCTCGCGCGTCTCCCTTCCAAAGCCAATACGCGGTCCCATCGACGACGACTACGCAGTTCTGAAGGTCCACTGCTGAACGTAAGTCAGAACCATTCCTCTACCGTCCAAACTACCTCGACTTACCTCTACCAAAGCATGAGCGTCGTATTCGAGGGAGGACGACGTAGAGGGATCTCGACGGCGCGTTTGCACCGCTGTTCTGGACTGCGAAGCGTAGGCGAAGAAAAAATAGTGAAGGTGACGAGCGGCAAAGAAGAGCGAGGAAGTTGAGTTTAGATTAAATCGATGATCCGCAGAGAAAGGCTCGCCTTCAACAGGCCTAGAGTCTCGGCTTTTCGCCAAGATCAAGCCTTGGTAGACACTGTCCGCTGTGTCTGTCTTCTCAGTACCGGAACGATCTCCAACGAATACGGGGGACGCACCTTATCCCTAACCCTCGAGTTCCAGACGCGCAAGCGAGAGACCCTAACGAACGAAGATAAAAAAATGAGCAGTCACGCTCGACTGGCGCTCAGCAACTCACCAAGTGAGCACCTCGAACCACAGCAACGCTTCCATCCCCGTTGTCATGTGTGAGCCTTGGGGGAAGCTTGAGAAGTCAAGGCTGACCGAGAGAGTAACAGTCAGTACAAAGTTCCGAGGAAGAGGGGAGGACGATGGGAAGACCCAACGACGTAGAGGCTCAGAGCGAATCTTGACGCAGTCGTCCAGAGCGACTGGTCCACCAATTAAAACCCCTCAGTACTGTTCGCGAAGCCGCAAGGCGGAACAAAGCTGGAAGAATGAACACAAGGGAAACGACGACGGGACACGGATACCTAGACAAAGAGACTAGAAGTGCGTCTGAATGCGACGCGACGATAGCGGACCCGAGCTGAAGGACGAGCGAAGATTGGGGTTCATACTAGAATTGACAACATGATTTCGACGTTCGAGGGTAGGTGCACTATATCATACGCTAGCGAAGCCATTAGCATCCTCCGTTCCTTCTAAGAACACGACTTGAAGCAGTCACCTTCCAAACTGCCCCGATACCTTGCATCCGAGAAGGGGCTCGCAGTTCGATGGGTAGCGTCGCCGCCGAAAGGGTCCCAGTGCTATCGGAATTGGATTAGCGGCTTGCTGAAGTCCTTGATACATAAATGCGTCAGCACGATTGAATAGAAAGTCCCGAGCGATAATTGGTACACGAAAGATTGAAGAATAGGAGGGGGACGTGCGAAGCTCATGATGAGAAAGGGTGGAATGCGGGTAAGGCAGGGTTGGGGGAAGGTCTATAAGCCGGAGGGGAAATGGAAGAAGGGGGAGAGCGTACCCAATCCTGACTCACACCCGCTCTGGCCGCGATCTCCCTCGTACCACTTGGTAGTGGAGATTGTCGTTGGCGGAGATGTCGAGGAGTCGCTCTGGGTTGACGGTGGAGCCCCGAGGTGTTGTCGTTNCGCGATTCTGAAGGGACGGGGCCGCTGGATCGACGNGTTCGAGGGAGANCCCTTGATACCCGGCCTGNGGTCGTTGANAGACGAGACGCCCCAGCNGCAGGTTTGGGACACCCTCTCAAGGATGCCGGACCCNGCGAGGGTTGGTGCTTCATGGGAAGGCAAGNGANGTGCGGCTCGAGGGAGTAGAGGAGACGGGGAGAACGTCGCACNTCGGCGTCGACGTCNACCAGGAGAGGTGGTGNTGNGCAATCNCTAAGNGGAAATCGGGGGAGGGAAGAGAGGAAGTCNGNGTNAAGGCNGNAGAGCTACAAGATANANATGNTCANTNATNCGNTGAGCNGGNGAGCGAATGNACGTACNANATCCNCAGNTNNCAAGGCCAGTNNCTCCNNNCCTCTNNCTCAACTCNAACTCTCNGGCCAATANGTCCTTGCTTGCNTGTTNAGTCCNAAGGTGGGGGANNTNGACCGCAACGAACGTTCGNCCNTAGCCACCTTCTCCNAGGGAAAGGGCGCAGGACGGCAAGATATGGNCGCGGAGGTCNACAAGNAGCNGCCTCTCTAACGCTGCNGACGCAGCCTGCTCGAACGGGAGGTCAGCTGGTGAGCGGATATCTAGGACGGGAGGGAGACGCACTGCAGAGCGTATCTCGGCTTTGGCGTCAACGGCGATGANGAGAGGGGGNCCNNGGCGCGTTCCTAAGAAGANGGTAAGCAAGNGGTGAGCTCGAGATCCCCTCTAAGCCCAGTCAGCCACACCCAAAAGTGAANGAGGAAGAGNACTNACGTCCTCGNGAACCATTGCANCNCNNAGNGANCNCACTCTCAGNTCTCCAATGCTCCATGCATNCACTCNGNNGGACAAAGCGGCGGTTTCCNNCANCTTCCTATTGCNGTCTTCGTGATNGNCCGCCAAGATTAGATAGGNGAAAGAGGGTCAAGAGAATGGGATGGNGGTGGTTAGNGGTTGACCNAGGTGACGGTTGNGATCGAACGTCATACCGGAGCGGCCGGCCCTTGANAGCCGAATCCCNGGATTAGGGGCTCGTTCCCCAAATCGAGCGGACTCTTCCTATCCTGGTNAATGAGGANGGNGAACGCTCAGCGTNACGANNGTNACAGGAAAGTGAGAGANNCGCNGTGGNAAANTCTNANTTTCCAAATATANGCTGGATAAACCAGACGNCNTGGGCAGATTCNNACNTCNCAAAGGTTNCGCGCGAATTCGGGGACTGGTGAANGTCCAACCACATTTCCCCCNGTTGTGNAGNCCTTGTCGGGCNGATCTCTGCCTTATCGAGCGTACTTGGAGCGTACANGNCGNNAANTNGNAGTTNNTCAATTNCTCTNNGNCAGTTCTTCTCCGTNGACTGTNCTCAANNCCNNTTNAAACNNGAATGAGCCAATGACTGACCTTCGACTCTCTACCCGTAANGTAGNGAGTCTCTCACTCCGCACNNGAAGANNCAGCACTATTCCAGACGAGTACACGCTATACTCACATCTGCAGAGGTCATTTATTGAAATGATTATCGCGATCTCAGAGGTATCTGAATCCCACACTGATACACTCGATGGACGATGGATTGTATCGTAGGTTAACTCGAACGANCTCACACCCTCCTTATCCAGTTCTATGAGATCCCTACCGTTCTACTGCATAAGGCTAGGGNAGATTTCACAGTTCCCCCTCTACGCCTTGAAAGTCCGTCCATCTATTGAGAAACACCCCTTCCCTCTTTTATTGAATGCTTTGGACCCTGCTCCGGTGCGAAATCCCATCGGTTTGGTTCGTTTAACTTGCGTTCCTGGGTCTTACGCAAGTTCGGTTNGTCTCCAAGCTGCTTGCGCCTCTCGGGCGCGAGATCGTCCTTCGCTCACTGGGACTACCCATCTGCGTTTCAGCTGGGCTTTCGACCGTCGCACTCGGTCGCAAGTTTGAAGTGAGTGTTCCACCTTTCTAATCGTTGTCGCTCTGCGTAAATTCCCCCAGAATCTGAATCGGTGCGTCTGCGCAGTCTAAATAGACTCGCTTCCGCGCCCTTNATGAGTCGAAGCNGCGAAGCCGAAGGTAGTTAATCTGTGTACGCTTTCTCTACCGCCTCCTCATCCCACAGGATCTGGCGCATGTACAGACCACAGCACCCTAGCTTTTCTCACTCGCTACTCCCTCCAACTCCCAACTCCCAAGTCCAAACGTACACCCTTCCNCTTNCTTCCGGTTACTCANACACATCTANGGTAGATGGTGGAGAATTCTCGAGCCTCGAGAGGTCATTCTGGCGACGGTATGTGGGTAATTCGTATTTCTTCATAGACGNAGATGATCGTCGATNCAATCGCGCTTTCGAGAGNNAATCTGA
This sequence comes from Coprinellus aureogranulatus, assembly GCA_027627275.1. Lineage (NCBI taxonomy): Eukaryota > Fungi > Basidiomycota > Agaricomycetes > Agaricales > Psathyrellaceae > Coprinellus > Coprinellus aureogranulatus. Next base: position 8,257 of record JANDKE010000962.1, on the reverse strand, counting down.
AGCGTTTAACTTGCAANAATTACNGTCATACCTCTCTCTCTCTCTCAGCAAAACACCCATGTACCGAGCTCCTGTCTTCTCAAATAATTTCATTTTGAACGGTACAGAGTCGTGTTTTTATCACTTTGAAACCCAGGGAAGGGGCTCTCTCGAATCTGTTGAGGCCTGTGGCGACGTCCGCGCAACTAGGAGTGTCAGGGCGCTTGTCAGAAGATATGAGATGGAGCAGATGGACCATGAGTCCGTGGATATGCCCGGTATGGGGCGATCTCGCACTTCTATATGCGAATTTTATTCACTTTTTTCTGTAATGACAATATTTANAGGAATTACTCCTCGAAAGCGATGTGATAGAGGCAGCCTTTGAGGCTGTGGGATGGTCAGTGGTCCTCGACACGGCGTAACCGGGCCGTGGGTAGGCGGCTCATAGATCGCATAGACAAGCACACGTGGCGTCATTCTATTCCGAACGACCATGTCCGCCATCTCCAAGATCGATGAAGGTATAGCCAACCTTCTGAAGGAACTTGACGATGTACCAATCGTCGAGGGGAAACTCGCCGCAGGTGCAGACGTTGTCACTTCTTTTGCGCACCTTCTCCACTTCATTCTGGAGATGACGAAAAACACTCCAACCGGAGAAAGATCAAGGACCTCCACCAACAACACCTTCAACAAGAACAGCAAGCGGAGATTCTGCGAGCCGGCACCCCTTTTTCTGACCAGTGCAATATTTCATGCGGGCTCCATGTCTGACGCAGGGGAACGCGTCCTCGCGGATCTTTCTGTTGCGCAGAATATGGAGAATTGGAACGAGAACACGGTTACGACTGAGATCATGGGTCCTGCCTGCCGACTTTTCGTCGACCTTTTCTCTCTGGGAAAATTGGTGGGACGACAGGCCAAGTGGTCTGCGAAAGCTGACGTCAAGCGTCCTAAAGGAGGGGACTTTGATCTCAAGTTTAGCATGGTTCAGGGGGAGAGTGGAAAGGAGATGCCGGCTATGAAAGCAACGGCTGAGATGAAAACCTCGAGGGCGATCGGAGACGGACTCGCTCGGCGACTGACTGACCCCAAGGACAAATGGGACTTTACGCTGTTGCGGCTTTTCCATCAGGCAAGCTAACGACGTCCTCTCTCTGTAGTCCGTATCCAAGTGCGTATCTGATTTCAACTGCAGATCCTGGAACACGCTATAGACGTGTGGAAGAAGAAGTCACCCAGCGATGATTGTGTCCACTCTGCTTTAGCATGGGCGCCTGCTCATTTCATTCCTCTCATTTATGACGGAGATTCATTGGGCATTGGACACGATCTGGGTCGGACGACGCTGGAATGTAAGTACTCCCTTCTATTCCTATCTCTGACAGCATGATGACGCACCCATGTTATCAGGGCCCGAAATCGCGACATCACGCGAGAGCTGGGCCGCATTCTTCGATGTTCTCGCAGCTTGGGTTTTCATGGTCCTGATCTCTGTGGACGACGAGCTGTGCGAAGCATGGCGTGACATATGTCCNGAGCAGGTGCTACAAGCACAGGCCTTCATTCTGGCCGGTAAGACATCGAGTTCTAACTCATGTTGGTCTACTTTGACCCGTTCTGGGGCTGCATTACTTCGATCTATCCAGCAAGCCAGTCTACGNCCGGTCCTAATGGCAGTCAACCCAGCCCGGTTCCCGACTCTCAAGATTGAGCAGTACGATACCCTCATCATCAATCCAAGGTGTGCAGCTNATTATATCCCCAAACTCAAGCCTTACTGAGCCATCTGCAGTCCATCTCATCGCCTCCCATTTGGATGGACTCTACCAGACCCTGTCCGAACGTCTTCCTCCCCCNCTGCTCTTTCATTCATTTATGCATGCCCAAACATCGTCGTGAAGGTTTTCAATAATATTCACTGCTACGCGAGGGAATGTGTCGCATACNACAAGCTTGAGCATATGCAAGGGTATGGAATACCAGTTCTGTATGCATCCGGTCGATGTGCGGGTGACGGTNCACCNTTNCTNGTGATATCNAANGAGGGTGAAGGCCTGGATGAGTTGACCGAGTCACAAAGGTACCGTTCGGGCACACAATTAATTTGATTCTGTTCTAACCGCCGTTTCTAGAGCCGCCCTCGAGCCANTCGTCAAGCAGATCCACGCCGCGCGGATCCACCACCACGACCTACACCTGCGAAACGTCGTACGAGGGAAGGGAGGCCAGCTCAGGATCATCGATTTCGGCGAATCGGTGCTCGACTGTGGACTGGAAGGCTGCGGGGACGAGTGGAAGGAAGATTGGGAGTCGTAGATCGTCTCCGATGTAAATGAAAATAGATCTATGTGAAATGTCGGCGATACCAGCGGTTCGTTTTAATGTGATGTTGTGGTTTCTCTATCGTCACAATTCGCCGCTCTCAGCGAGCCCCTTCACGCTCGTACGCAATGTGTATCACATTGCGGATTCTCATCCACCGGGCGAATCTCCCAATGACGCCATTCCTCGAGCTCTCTCCGCGCATCGGTACTGAATTTTGAAGCAATCGCTAGTCCACCCTCCGTAAACCCCGATTCGCATAGACTGCGGTGTCCCGGGAGCACCGAACCACCGATATCGTCTTCAAAGAGTTACTAACGTCGACGCAACTCTGCGACCCTCTCTGGAGCTATTTTGGGACGCTTCACCCTCCACCGTTTCGAGCGCGACTATCGCGCTCTCCAAGCGATTCACAACCATGTCTCTTGGTAGCCACCACCCTAAGAGGTTTTTAAGTCGATTAGAGTACCGGATGCCTGGGTACTGAACTAGGGAAAGCCAGCGAGGATCAGAGCGATTACATCCTCGCCTCGAAAAACCTTGAACGCCAAGCTCGTTCGCGTTTATTGAAACGGTCAGTAACGCGAATTCCTGCCGCAATGTGTATCAGAATCCCGAGGTTCGCGGTAGCCATACCTCGGGATAAGTCAGAAAGAAGTCCATTCGACGAGGTGACGTTCAACCGGCCCCGCTCTCAAGCGTTCAGATCTTGGCTGGTGCGGCGTGGAGGTGCTCCTCAAATGTCATCCCAAGAGCACCCTACCTCGGGTTTCCCAATGCCTTTGCGTTCAGCACGCCGAGCGATGGGATCCTCAAGCGCGCTCTCATTCCCGATCCCACCAAGCCTACGATTAAAGGTTGTTCTGGCCAAAGCTCAAAAGGTGAGAGCGGAACGACGAGGCCGATTAAAGGTGGGCTTGTGCGACACCCTGTCGATGGTGCGCCTGATCCAGTCCTTGCACTGCGAAACTCGTCGAAGGCGTGAAGCGAGCGGAACTGGTAAGTGCGTGGTGTTATCGCGATTCGCTCGCTAGGGCACGAGAGTAGACGTTAGAGAAAAATGCGATAAAATTGATGTATAGAGAAAAGAAAATTTGAATAGACGCGTACGAAGACCGAGGAGCGAAATCGGAGCGCGATAGAAGGGAGAATATGTACAGTGCATCAAGGTCCAGTGGTTAATGAAAGCCGGTACCAAAAACATGAAGGAATTCGAATGGAATCAAACGGAGACTCGGAGCCAAAGGAACATCGCCTTAAGAGGAACGGACTCGCTCCAAGCAACACGAAATGGATCCACAAACTAGCGAGGATGAGGAGCCGCGAATGGGATTAGCCAGGCTGTAATCCCTCCCAGCACTTCAACCCATCACCGATCTCGAGCCCAGCTGCGGTGCAAGACCGATCCCGAGTTGGGGAGAAGACCATCGCCGCGGCTCGAGCTGGTCAACGACACGAGAGGCGTTCATTGGCGTACGCGTTCCAGTAAGGACGGAAACGCGAGAGCGGGAGCGAACGCCCGAGTAAAGACGAAAGGAAGAAGAACAACAGTGCTCATGGATGTATGCGTACATCCCAGCGTTTCAGAGAGGCGAGCTCATAGTGGACTCGCGATGGGAGATGCGAAAGTCTGGAGAAGAGTGAACACGATGGGAGCAAGCGTCGGAGTGGCAGAGAGTAGGAGTAAGGCTTACCAAATACCAAGCGGTTGCGCCGACAAGCGTTACTAAGAAACTGAATAGTATTGGCACTGAAGATGCACGTAAGGAGAAACGAGGGTCCATGTTAGTACACGGTTCGAAGAAAAGAAAGAGAGATGCCGCACCCAGTATCGAGAGGCACGATGTACAGAGCAAGCACGATAGAACGCTCCTAGGTCATAAGGCAGCCGCTATCGAAGCTGTATGACTTGCTGGAATAGGAGAGGAATATCAGCATAATTCCAAGAGGGTGTGGAAACATAGAAGGCGGTGAGGGGGAGAGCGAAGGANNGGGGAGTGGTATTGAGGGATGAACGAGAGAGGAGTGAGGGAGAACAGGGATGGGGCGACGATAGAGGCAGTTTTGNTGCGAGGTTGAGAGGTGACCAAGCGAGTGAGGGAGCATGGGAGAGGAAAGTGATAGAGATTACGGAGGGAGATCGGAGAGGGAGAAGAATCTTGAAGGATAGTGGTCCATATGACCTAAGAGCGAGGGACAAGTNGAAAGGGGTGACTATGGGTAATTGAGGGCGCAAGGATGAGGGGGGAAGAGCTCAAACGGATGGGTGACACNNTCGGACNNNGGACAAAGGGTNGAGACGAATCTAAGANNTGGANAGCTCACCTTTCTNAGGATCGCNGCCNGGNAANANACCACGNTGTACNGGTNCCAANCGTGCATCCNCNNACANGCAGCNGCNNCTCTCCCTTCAATCGGCCTTNTNCNNNTCTCCAGAGCCNAAGGGGGAGCCGATCCTNATGGANTGCGNAGTCTNGTCCCAATANCTCGCGNCAATCACGCATATCGGCGATGCGAGACTGNGTNNGNGCGTGNTTCNGANGTNTAGAGCCGGTAANANGAGCANACAGAGGGANGCNCGACNNCCGGACACGCGTGTAGCNCNTTGTGGTCGAGTGGAAGGAAAGTGAGGGGCGGTCAGGGGTTAATTGATCCGCCGCAATTTTTGCCCCCGCTTATCTCCTCGGCTATACCCGAGATCTAATCTAAATTAATAATCTAATCTCCGTCCGCCCTCGCCTGACAGCGTAGGGTGAGCGTGCAGGCACTTCGAGTGTATTCCTACGCAAGGGCAAGTAGTCAATGGATGATACCCCCAAGAGGAAAGGATAACGGTATCGGAGCGTCCCTTGTGGGCTTGAACGCGTCTGATCACCCTTCGGTGACCAGCGTGCTCAGGAATTCGGGGCACCCCACACCGCTAGCTCAATTGGAGGAGCATCCACGGTGCTGAACGGTTGTCTCACCGCTGTAATATTCTCAATGTTTAGCGGGTTCTATGTTCGGGAATTCCACTAGACGCCGTAAGCACTGTCTAGTAGATGGTGTCTTCAGTAAGGTCTACTGTGAGCACGTCCTATGCCGCACCGTGCGCTCTTCATCGTTTTCGTGATATACCTGTTCGATTCATATATTCGCGCATCGCTTAAACCTCACCCCAACTTCACAGCAGGAATGGACTGGGAGCAATGCGATCGAAGTCTGGACTAACGCTCCCCATCCATACTCTGGGAGGCCAACTGAGGCATGGAAACTACGCACGAACTGGACCTCAGTGTCGTACAACAGATGCAATGATAAGAACCTTTATTGCATTGCAGTCGCGTGAAATCGCTACCAGAGCACTAAGGCCCAGTCGAAGTGGCTAGACGTGGATCTTGGGACTGGATCATACTCAGGTGATAACCTTGGGACACTCAGGCAGACCCTGAACGCTCCATTGGTCTTATACTCGAGGGAAATAGGTAGCATACTGGCCTATATTCGACGCCAAAACCCCAGTGGACTTCGAGGGCATTGCAGCACCAAAACGCCGACTTCTACTTGAACGCCATTTCTATATTCATCGGTCTAGAGATTCCGCAGATTGAACGAAACGCTCTGCCGGAAGGCAGTAATACACGCGTTCGTGGAATACTTGACGGCTAACGTATTCCCGCCAACTTGCCCACAGCCAGATCGCTACGTGCTCACACCAGCACTGGCCTTCGTAGCACTTCGATAGCCGAAGTCCGTCGTACCGATTACCTTGCGCGTCTGCCGCCGTATCAAGACTTAAGCTTCCAGACAGTTAGTACGTGATGTGTAGCTACCACAGACCTCCACGGACGAAGGTATCAACCAGAAGTGTTTTTTCCTCCGAGTTGGACTGCAACTGCAGGACATAAGCTACACTGGAGGGGTTACACTGTGAATATACCGGAGGAGCCGCAACTCAGACTCGGAAATACCGAACTCCGTTAAAACAAAGGTGGACCGGTTATATGAGAGCGACGGCGAGTCAATGCAGCCGTCATCCGCACCTAATGCGGACTGACACTCCGTTCTGTGAAAGGAATCTAGAGGCGTGAATTGAGTTATTCACGTTATCAGGAGGACTTTGGTTCATCGTTCTGCAGTAGATTAGCCCCGTAACGCTGGGTCTCGTATCTCAATAGCCACCCAGACATCTAAAATCAAAGCGAGAGGTCGATAGACTGGATCACGTTTGAATCGCTGGGCTAAATAGCCTGAATGCCGGTGACAGATACGATGGACCTTCAGCTTTGTCTATTGATCCTACATAACGCTTGCATTTGGACGGGTTAGTAGATAGCCTTGGGATTGGCCATGCGAGCCAGGTAGGGGCCTTATTCACGCGATTCAGGTTGGGCTGTGTCGCGCGCTCCACGCTCTATGCTTCCCATCCACATTTCGCGTCCGATCGTCCTTTTGTCCTGGGGGTTCATAATAAAGCAATTCAAATCACACCAATCATGCAATTCTCACCTCACCTTCATACCCACAGACTGTCTCAACCTCTCTCGCACTCACACAGCTCCACAACACGCTTAACCGTTCCAGCGTCAACAAAAGCTCAGTTCTGCGAATACATGGACGAACCTGCGTTGCCCATTTTCAATCAGGGATTTCCTGCATTCAGAACAAAGACCTCACTTACCTTCTGTATCTCTACTGCGAGTATAAACAGCACGATTTCCCCAGAGCTTCGAATCGGATTAGATATGCGCTTCAGGAAGAGGTCATAGAGTGCCGTCAATTTGTTATAACTTAGTAATTCAGTAAATACGCCCAAAGCATACAGTGGCAATCCAACTTCCCCCATCACTGGGGAGAAAGCGAACAAATCAGACGCGAAGGAATATGACATACGAAGATTGAAGAACTCACTGCAGACCACGTACAAGGTGAGCGGTGAATCTGAACGCGAATGAGAGGAGTACAATGAAAGGATACGGCGGGGAGGGGAAAACGGAAGGCGAGAACCTGGAAAGGCTCACTCTATCAACCACAGGACAAAGATGCCAACGCTTCGGGCTCCATGCAATTGGTATTTGCCAGTGAGATTCGCTACTTCGTTCGTCAGGTCGGTACCTCCGTTCCGATAGTCCGTTCACCTCCCGCGAAGCGTCCAGTGCGTCAGCGTGTACGCTCGCGACTGGACAGCCCCCAATCGGGAGGCGTACTCGAGTCTCGAGACCTTCCTCGGGGCTCCGCTCCGTCGTCAGTATCCGATGTAAATCGGACTTGAACTGGCGGTGAATGCGTCCCAGGAGCCTCCCGGTCGTCAAGACTTGCGTGACAAAGCCCACGCAAGGTTAAGAGGAGGACGTCGAGGCTCCAGGAGTGGAGAATGGGGTTTGAGGGATCGGTGGAGAGAAGCCCAGAGGCGCATTCGTTCTAGCGAATGCAGGATCGTCAGTAAAATGTCGCATACGATCCGGAGAAGGGGATGGATGGGAAGAGAGCGAGATATAAAGCAAAACTAATTCTCCATCGTGTCGCCGACGAGAGGAGTCTCGAGCACGTTGAACGAGGCGAAGCGATCTCATGAGCGATGGACGACGTCCCACCCAGCCGGAATAAATGGAACGTCGGGGACTCTCACCTTTGGGAGTTCCGAACGAGCGAATCCTCCCCAATGAGAATCATAGTCCATTTGGGGTAGACTATACGCTCATTGGGCGAGACGCACCCTGCTTGGCGATCCCCCAGCATATCGGAGGAGAGGGTGGGTCCCGAGGACTATGGTTTGTGATCCTATTGGAGGGAAGTGTGATTAGTACGGATTCTGTGACGATGGAGGAGGGAAGAGAACGGACGGGTGAAGAGAAGATCGCCGGTGTGAAAAGGTGAAGGGCGGAGGCAAGACGACCTGAACGGACGGACTAGGGGAACGCGGACGACGCGAAGTCCGTCACGAGAACTCGGGCGTTCGTCACGCACGTAT